>VKOC01017530.1:30000-78455 GCA_009364415.1 Spea multiplicata | reverse complement strand
ACACAGGAGTGATGGGAGTGATGAAGGGCCATTGGAACACGGGAGTGATGAGAGTGATAAAGGTCCATTGGGGCATTTCAAAGTGACCCCAAACTTTTGAATGCACCCCCCAGCCTCATCTCTTACCAGTTTAAAAGTATCCCTCTGGCATTTGGAATTGTGCCATCTATACAATACCATATAACTTTTAAATTAAAAAAACTCCAAAACAATTAAAATGATTAAAAAAACACACAATCTATTTGTGGTTTTAATAAAATTTTTTAGTTATTATATAAGCTGTGAAGATAATAGGAGCCCTTTAAGTATTTCTTTTAAATAACTGCTTATATATATATATATATATATGAAAATATCTGAAAATAAATAAAATTAAGTTTTCTCTCGAGTCACAGAGTCCTGACTCACAGTGAGTATGAAATGTACCTTTTTTTATTGTCTCAACTATTAGAATAATTTAAAATTCAAATGACATTAAAATACCATCAGCCCAGCTGCAGATCCACATGAAAGGATTAAGGGGAATATGAAGGATGTCTGCATTTGCAGAAATGTCATTGATTGACATTGCGCTTCTAACAAAGCGATGAATTTTTCTGAAAATCTCTAAAATAATATATAAAGTAATATATATTTTCACACTGAGAAGAATTATATATATATTTATTTCATATAGACGATTCCATTCCTGAGATTAACGAATAGTTGCTGTGAATCTGTTTTTTTTTTTTAATTGACGTAAAATATATATATTATTTTATTATTATTTATTTAATTAGGGATCTGTTACATGATGTAGATTGCACTGAACTATAAAAGTATTGTGATTGGGGAGCTGACCTTTTGCCAAGAGCCCCCGTGGTGAAGATTCTGTTGAAAGCGCGTTAATCACATTGGGCTAATACTGAGTCACCTGCGTTAAAGCATGAAAATCTCTTATAATGTTATAGCCAACAAAACATAAACTGGGAGGATCAAAGCATCGTGACTTTAAAGAACAAACGTTTTTTCCCCTTACCCCAGCTCTGTATACAATAATAACTGCTAGTGTTGTATACAGTAATTAATATACAATGAATATGAACATTAGCTACACTTGTCTGATCCAACATGAGTCCATGGTTCTAGATTGCTTTAATCTTAGAACATTGCAGGGGAGGAACTAGAAGAGAACTTTATTCACCCCACAAATAACATACAATCCTACTGGATACAACACACAACCAAAACTCACCCACCTAACCCAACATATCCCGATAACATATTATTATTATTATTATTATTATTATTATTATTAGCACACGAGGTCCTCTTAGCTCGTTTCTTAACGACGTGCGGATTCAATTTCTATCCCTAAATCAAGCAGAACACTTAACAAGCCCGCTTCACGTGCGTATTTAAAGGTAAATGGGGTTAAAATATATTTAACCCCTTAAGGACAATGAGCAGTCCCTAAACCCGCTGAAAAAAATGCATTTTGAGCCCGTACATGCGCGGGCTTTGTCATTAAGGGGTTAATTCCAATGTAATGCTAGATTACCTCTAAAGTTATCTAGAAAGTGAAAAAAAAAGCAAGGTAGACCCGCCTCGGTCCATTAAAAGTATAAAAATATTAATTCTAGAAGCAGCGCCTGTTAACGGTCGTTAAAAGGTGACATTTTTGGTGATTGATGCTTTTTTTTGTGTGAACGTGACACTAAAGTGTAATTTTAACCCCTTAAGGACAATGGGCGGCCCCTTAACCCATTGAAATCAATGCATTTTGTCATTAAGGGGTTAATCATTACTTCCATATGTCAATGTAAAAGCGAATCTATTGTGACCGCGCCGGACGATGTAACGGCGAATCCACCCTATCAAGTCGGAGAGATTCTGGTCATTATTCTCAACATATTTATCAAATTGTAGGTTTTATTTGTATTTTTTTTCTTTTTTTTTTTTTGTAAATTGTGATATTGTTCTTTCACTCGCGGTCACCAACAGTTAGCCTTTGAGCAGGAGACCAGGGAATAGTAAGTGACGTCTTTGAAAACAAATTCTCCATATTTTATCTTCTAATAATTCGCAAATGTTGTACATTCCAGAAGATAGCTGACAAAAAATAAAAGTAACATTTGTGCATGCAGAAGGTCATAAATAAATATTGAGTTCTAACCAATTCATCTCTATAAAGCTGCGGCACTTTGAATGTTGATAAAACAGAGACGCCAGATGTTCAGAGATTTTAGGAGATTTTTTAGAAAATCAAAGGAAACTGTTTTAACTTTGAGAATAAACTGTATCATTTTATTCAGCCACAATGTGAATAAACAGAAAGCAGAAACTAAATAACAGATCCTGTGAGTGACATGCGAGCTTTGCTCGGATGGCAAAATAAGTAAGGAGACTTTCGCAGTCTTTACCAAGAAGTTGAGTAATCAGTTAGGTTAGGGGTTAATCCAACCGCACAAAGTCAACTTTCAAATTCACTAATTTATGTGTTATTTTCAAGGGGGCTGCAAGTTCACGTTTTGTAAGTTTTAGGCGAGGGAATGCGAGTTCAATGCGAATGTGTATGAACTCACCTGAAATTAGCCATACACAACTACTAAATACTAAATAAACATTAAAATAATGAAACAGGGGTCCTTGTGACCCCTTATTAACTAAGAGGGGGCTAGTGATTGACCTAGTCTTCCTCCAGCCCATGCTTGGTGGGACAAGAGGTGTAATTAAATTCACTTGGAGGATATACTATCCAATAATACTCCTCTTAACCAATCCCCTTCCTTGCTTCCTCCTCACCCCCCCCCATAGAATTCCTGGTGGAATGGGGTGGTTAAAATAAAATAATTATCTTTACCCAAATTTGTAATTTGTTTACATTAATTGTTGACTATGTAACCTTTAAATGATCGTTATGTTATGCTTACCTATTTACCTAAACAAATACTTTTCAAATAGAGCTAGAATGAAACTTTTGTTTTCTGCTTATTTTTACTTGTTTTATAACACCTGTAACGTACGGAAAGTTCCAGTCTGTTTCTCGAAAAATAGCCTAAAACAAATATAACAAATAATATGTTTTTTTTTGTTTTTTTTTTCTTCCTCGAGAGGCTGAAAAAGATCCCTGGGATGCGGCTCGCTCCAGAAGTCCTATAAAGTTCTACAAAAAAGACGAGTGACTGGTATAATTTGCCTTTACTGAGGGCTGTCTCCGCTTCACTAAATTAGAACGCGATGCATAATTTTAATCTGAAATCTCGGATAATAAATGTAAAGCAATCAGGAAACTTTGATTAATTGAGCGAGGCTGCCCCCTGGTGGCTGGTAATGTATAACACGAAATAAAATACCATTTTGCTGCAGTGACACCTACTTAACTCACCGGTAAAGATAAGAAGTTCTGAGGTTCTGTACAAATGGACGGTTTCCTTTGACATATTTAATCCCCTGTTATTCCGAGACCCCAAAAAATGTTGTAGCTGGGTAGTAGAGAAGTGGAACAGCCTCCCAGGAGAAGTGGTAGGGGCTAATACAGTTAGGTATTTTAAATATGTATGGGATAGGCATATATAACACAAGACCAAGGACTCATTAGGGTATGATAAGTCTTTACAGCAGGCTAGATGGGGGAAAGGAAAGAATGGAAAAGGAAACAAGAGTCAAACGCCCCCCCCCTACGTGGCTCCAATGTGAAAGTGCTGGGGGTTTTTTTACTCGCAATTCTGCATATAGCCACCAGGGGGATTCAAGAGAAACAAGGTATATAGTCGGCATTTATATCATGGATGGATCCTTTCTAGGTTTGTTTTGTGGGTTTTTTTTGCTCTCTGTGGATTAACTCTTTTCCTAAGAGATTATAATGAAACATGACTTAAAGTTGGTGCAGCAACCAGTTGGATTCAGCCATTCGGCCCATCTAGTTTCCTGCTGTAAAGACCAAAACTTTGGTCTCGTCTTAGATTCCCGAGCCGTATGCATGTTTAAATCCCCTCACTGTGTGTAGCCTCTACCACTTCTGCCGGGAGGCTGTTCCACGCATCCACCAGCCTGGCAGTAAAGTACAGCTATTCCTGCTGACCGGCCCACATTAAAGAGTCCGACGTTGCAGAACGGCTTTACAAATGTAGCCTCTCGCGCTGCGTCAATGGCGTGCTCTCCTAAAACAGACGGCGTTTAAGTATTCCGTGTGGCTCCCTCTTGTTTTCCTTAAATACTAAATGTACTCGAGCTCCCTGGTACGCTGACGAGGATTCACAGAAAGAAGACGTGTGTTCATTTGTTTCATTGGCATTCCATTTTTCCCTCCCCAGGGGCAGGCAGTGCAGTTTCTGTAAAATCAGACTGAATTATTTAAGCCGCGGACGGACGCTTCGGCTGTTACTTTGCATTCTATATAAAGTCAAACAGAAACCTCCGTGCTGCATTTCCTTCCCGGCTCAGGAGATCGGCTGTCGGTGCCGCTCACCGACACGCTGTGTTGCTAATGCCCGGTGTGGCGTGATACCCCGCTAACGAACCCCGCGCCTCGCTATCAAATCAAGACCCCCTAGAATAACCTTCTATCAGAATTTGCCAAATATTGAATCTTTCCGGATTCGCGCTGCTAGCCGTTATCTGCTAATAGGATATAAACAGGTTATACTCATGTTTTCAATCATTTCTGGATCTGGCTGGATGCCAGGGGAAAAAAAAGTTAAAAAAGTAAAAAAAAAAAAAAAAAAAAAAAACAGATGTTTCAGGAAAAAAAATCCCTGCTGATAATTTCTCGTTCTATTAGCAAATCCCAAAGCAGCGCTTTAACCGAGATCCCTCGAAACTGTATCTGCTAGATGGGTCTCGAATTTCACGCGTATGAAGATATTAGCCTCTACCACTTCTGCTGGGAGGCTGCTCCACTCATCGACCACTCTGTAAAGTCCAAGTTCCAACGGCTACACTAACGCAGATGGAGCCGTTACCGAAAACGATAGAGTGGCTTTTTTAATAACGTTGTCCCTTTTTTTTAAAGTCGAGGAGACCTCGCCGGCTGCCCTTGAGTTTGAAGCCGTTCCCTGTCACCGGTCCGGAGCGTCCTTCCTTTGATGTCACAGTTAATGAAATGAATGGATTTCAGATTGTGACGGCGGCACGTGACTTTTGGCATATGGCACGCAGCGTGGCTCTGAAATCATGTTTGCGGCTCTGTGGAGGCCGTAACAGTTGTTCTGTACGTTATATTTTAACTCCGTTTTATGCCGGCACAAAATGTGATTTAAAGAGGTGAAAGCGGAACGAGTCGGATCCGCACCTCGCAGCTTCGCCTGAGAAACGGGCGACTAGACGGGGGCCGGATGGGGCCGATCTGCCGGCAGGTCCTATGTTTATATATATAGACATCATGCGGCTGTCAAGACAGGAGGAGAGAAAAACGAGACATTGGGACCTGTGCTCTGAAATGAGTCAAGTCGGCACCATCATTGACAGGCTGATGCAACCCAATTGGCTTAAATGGAGCAAGTAGTGGACTCGACAAAGTCGAGTTGACTCAACCCAACGGGACTTGATTATCAGTTCATGTCAACTTAAAACAGAATCCATTCCATGCCAACTTGAGTTGAGAAGAGTCGGCAGTCGATTTGAAAAGCATTTCCAACTCAACAAAGTCAACGCAACTCTTCATTGACCCAACGGTGGTCAAACTGTCAACTCAACTGATAATTACACCGGCGACTCGACTATAGACTGGTGGATTAGAACTTCTTAACCTACTTGTCCATTGTCTCGATAACAGGCGCCAGGCAGCTCTTAGAACATTATATTTGAAGGAACCTTGTAGAAGATGAGTGTGGCTTCATGGTGGTCTCCTCCACTCTTTCAGGTGACCACCTTTTGTACCCCACATTGTGTTACTATTCACTGACTTAGTAATATCGTTGTATCCAGGTGACTGCGCACCGATATGAGGAGGGCTGCTAGGCTGGTGTTTGAGATTGGCAGCGCGTCTTCCTGGGAGATGCTCAATTCTCTGCTGGAGGATCAGATATTTGGATGTTAGCCTGGAGCATTGCGATCTGAGACACGACAGGCTGATTACTAATACACTTAGTCAAGTACTTGTGAACCTGTCACATTAAAGCCATTTAGTGAACATGTTGCGGTGTACAGCTGGATAGGTTGTCAAGGAGCTCGCTCGCCCGCCTCAATTGTGATGAATGGGAGGTTCGTGAGCTTGACAATAGGCACTGAATCACGGGAGAAGCGAGGACATCGCCACCGCTGTACTTACAAATTAATGGCGGCTTTGTTGTTTCATTAACGGTTAAATTCAAGGTCTTTTTTATCAGCAGATGTCGTGTTCCAGCGACGCGCAGGCATCGGCGGGGGGGGGTGATGCATGAGACAGACGGGTCATTAAAGGTGTCTGTTAATCACCTTTCCACTCGGAATGACAACCTTTCCTTTTCCCTCCCCATGGATCCCTTCTAAGCTTTACACTCAAGGATCCCACGTTTGATTGGTGGGAGGTTTATTACCCCTGGGGGCTTCGGATTTTAGAATATAGATACAATGTTACGTCATCATGGAGCGGGTCAATCATCAATCATCGTTCCAACTTGGTGTCACCACCACCTGGCCCGGGAGAAGAAGACCCATGGGGCAGTAAGATGCAAAGACTCGATATCCAGACATAAATCCAGACTAATGACTCTACCACTTCTGCTGGGAGGCTGCTCCACTTATCTACCACCCTCTTAGTAAACTAAACATCCTGAAAGACATTGAAAAAGGCATTAACCCATAAACCCCGGCTGCAGCCTGCACACCCGTTTAGTATACCCGGTCCTCCTGACCCTAATTCCCCGTCTGCCGATTGAAATCCCTGCTTTCTGCGAGCGCGCGACGCGCGCCCTCCCTCGCCGTTTTATTCCGAGGCCTGTTTGAATTGATTTATTTCCTGTGCATTTGATCATCGGAGCCGCGGCGTGGCAAATGGCATTTCATACATATAAAACAAGGTAGAAATATCCACGGGGACCGAACGTAACAATTCACTGGCCCAGGGATAACCTCCGTTCCTTGTCTTCATCTGTTATGTGTTAAGTACATCTGCGGCGAACGGGAGGTAAATAAGGTGAACGGGAAGCTATTCATCCGACAGGGACGCCTGACGGACATTCTTTTTTTTATTTTTATTATTTCATGATCGGCCGTGAAACACTGTAACAATGTAACAAAACAAAAAATACAAGCGTCCTATGCCCGGCTATCCTATTCTACACATGGAAAGTGACAGCAGACAAGAACAGCCTCCCAGCAGAGGGCTTAGGAGGTTCTAGTTAACGGAGAGTGTGGTAGATAAGTGGAGCAGCCTCCCAGCAGAGGTGGTAGAGAGTAATACAGTGAGGGTATTAAACACGCATGGGGTAGTCATATGACTCTGAATCTAAGACGAGACCAACGACTGATTAGGGTTTGAGTCTTTACAGCAGATGGGGGCCGATCCGCCGGCCGGTTCTCTGTTTCTAGGTATGTATGAAGCATGCGCCACCGTACCGAACGCTACCTTTATATATATTTGAGGACAGGCATTCGTAGACAGTTATTTTCCTTGGGGATTTGGGATAACTGACACTCATTTGCTTGGCTAGCATGCAAATTAGCAATTACAAGCACTAAGTCACCACAGTCGCTTTGCTCCTGGCAAAGCCGGCTCCGTAAACCCTACAATTCCAGAGAAATCGCGCAGTCAGCAGGGGCGGCAGGGGCAGAACATTTCAAGCGAAATTAGTCATTAGTGATTATACACACAGCTGTAGAAAAAAAAACAACCAACATCAGACTTCAACATTCAAAGCTGCGTTCTAACTATAAAATCTAGCGGTAGAGTGAGTGTGTGTTAGTGTATGATGCTGGAGCGTGTGTGTGTAAGTATGGTGTTAGAGTATGTGCGCATGTGTATTAGTGGATAGTGTTAGCATGTGTGTATGGGCATATGGTGTTAGAGATTGTGTTTTAGTTTATGGCGTTCGTGTGTGTTAGTTTATTAGTAACATAGTAACATAGTAACATAGTTCATAAGGTTGAAAAAAGACCAAAGTCCATCAAGTTCAACCTATATACATATTGTGTCCCTACCGTGTTGATCCAGAGGAAGGCAAAAAAACCCTTATGAAGCAGATGCCAATTGCCCCATACCAGGGGGAAAATTCCTTCCCGACTCCAAATATGGCAATCAGAATAAATCCCTGGATCAACGTTCTGTCCCTATTAATCTACTATCCATAACTTGTAATATTATTGCTTTCAAGAAACACGTCCAGGCTCCTTTTAAACTCTTTTATTGAGTTTACCATTACCACTTCCTCTGGCAGAGAGTTCCATAGTCTCACCGCTCTTACTGTAAAGAACCCCCGTCTGTGCCGGTGTAGAAACCTTCTTTCCTCCAGCCGTAGAGGATGTCCCCTTGTTATAGATACAGTCCTGGGTATAAATAGGTCCTGGGAGTGATCTCTGTACTGCCCCCTTATATATTTATACATAGTTATTAAGTCCCCCCTAAGCCGTCTTTTTTCCAAACTAAATAACCCTAATTCTGATAATCATATTGCGTTAGTGTGTGATAGTTTATGGTGTTAATGTGTGTTAGTTTATGGCGTTAGTGTGTGTTACTGTGTGCTGTTAGAGTGTGTCACTTTATTGTATGAGTGTTTGCCTTTGTGTATGGTGCTTGTGAGTATGTGTGAGTGTATGGTGATACTGTACAATGTTAAAATGTATGTGTGTTAGCGTGTATGTGTGA
The DNA here is from genome assembly GCA_009364415.1 of Spea multiplicata. Classification (NCBI taxonomy): domain Eukaryota; kingdom Metazoa; phylum Chordata; class Amphibia; order Anura; family Pelobatidae; genus Spea; species Spea multiplicata. The sequence continues at coordinate 69,691 of VKOC01017530.1, read as the reverse complement.
GCATACTGTGTTAGACTGTGTGCGTGTTACTGTATGGTTTTAGTATGAGTGTGCGTGTCAGCATACGGTGTTGTGATGCGTATGTACGTTAGGTATGCCGTTAGCGTGTGTTTGTTAGTGCATGGTGTCAGCATGTATGTGTGACCAGACGGTGTTAGCGTGTGTGTTAGCATGAAGGTGCGTGTGTCACGATACAGCATTTGAATGTGTGTGCAGTTAGAATGTCAGGGAACGATCTATGGTTAGTGATGTGCAGGAGATAGAGAGAGTGTGTGTGTCACGTAGCACCAACCCCATTTTCTATTCAAATGTCTTACATTTTATATAAATGCTTAAATAACTACAGTTTTAAAAAAAAAAAAAATCATTACTCGCAGAGGTATGTGTGCGTAGTCACGGCAACACAACAATAATAAGTTATGATTGTTTAATAACCCTATTCCCAAACGTTTGTGGTCTTCATCAAAGACTTCTAGAAAGCATAATTCCTAACTTGTTACAGCGGGGGGGGGGGGCGTATAATTTTGTAAAGAAAAATTTAATATTTCGGGGACATTTGCGGCTCAATGTCAAGATTCTCACTGTCTGTCTTAATTCTAATGGAGGGCAAAAGGCACGAGGTGATGTCACGGGGTTCTGTTGGGTGAAAATCTATGTATTTATATAGAAAGAGACATCGCGCACTGGGGACAGTGTCATGATTTCAAGAATAGAATTCGCCCGGGGGCCGGACACCGGCAAATCCTCAATGAGCCTCCAAAAAGTCAACACAGCTGAGTATCGATCCAGCCTCCTTTTTTTTATTACTGGTGCCAGGAAGGAATATGTTTCACATTATGAGATATCATTGACACCGTTTTCTCTGCCATTTTTTTTGTTTTGCCTCTGGCGAAACGCGTCCAAAAAATCCCCACTGAAGACAAAAAGCACCGCGGTAGCCTCTTTTTTTTAAAAAAATTTTTACTATGATTTGGTATTAAAGTAGGGCTCAAAATAACAGTAAGGGCTTTTTGGATTTCGTGGGATTCCGGGAATAGGCGATGTGATCTGCATGGCAGATTTCAACGAGAGAGAGAAGGAAATTTGGAAAAGATAATGTTCGATGACTTAACGATAACCTTTTTAAAGGAATAGTCCCCGTCAAGGTTTCCCTCAACAGATGGGTAGAGGAAGGAATCGACTTTGTACCCTTTCGCTGGTGGAGAAAGCAGAAGGAGAACTATTCTCGAGACTGAGCCTTTGCGTTTTGAGGAGAGCCAAGTTCAGGGTCATGTCATTCAGTGTCCACATCAGCCTCTAACGTCCAAGACGGCCTCTTTGTAATCCTTTGCATCTCATGGAAGGCCATGTTCAGGATCATGAGATTCACTGTCCATAACAGCCTCTGACATCGGAGGTGGCCTACTTGGAAGCCTGTTCATCTCATGGAAGGCCACGTTCAGGATCATGAGATTCAGTGTCCACATCAGCCTCTAACGTCGGAGGTGGCCTCCTTGGAAGCCTGTGCATCTCATGGAAGGCCACTTTCAAGGTTCATGGGTTTCAGCATCCACATCAGCCTCTAACGTCAGAGATGGCCTCCTCGGAAGTCTTTGCATTGCAGAGAGAAAAATGCTCAGGATCATGGGATTCGGCGTCCACATCCTCCTCTAACGTCGGAGGTGGCCTCCTTGGGAGCATCTCAGCGAGAGCCACTGCGGGGATCATGGGATTCAGCGTCCATCGGCTCCTCAAGTGGTCTTCTTTCGAAAACAGTAAGACGATGAATATTGCAGGCAGCGTCTAAACTGGAACGGAGTAGAATGCGAGGTTTGTAAAATCGATGTGTTTTTTTTTTGTTTTTTTTTTGCAGAATTGAGAAAATGAAATGTCGGAGCTCAAACAGCTTGCTCAAATAATCACTCAAGCATTTGCGAACCTCCCAAGCTAAGTCTGTTTATTAAAAACAGTGAACACAGCTGGTGGGGTTGTGAGGCGTAGAAAAGCCTTGCCAGCTGAATCGATGTAAATTTTGAGTTCTGATTGTTGGCAAATCGTACAGTGTATCAACAGAGATGAAACCAAAGAGATTCATTTAGTAGCACAGCTTCTCCTTGCATTGTTATCTCGGGGGGCCGGCGGATTCTGGTAGGTACTTAAAAAAAGCTTTTCAGGGGGCCTCGTCCAGCTGGGAATATCACCAAATGTCTAATGAGAAATCATTTATGATCCAAAGCAGGTCTTCTCTCTCACCCCGTCGCCGTTGGCGGTTGTCCTACCGTTCTGTGGGATTTCACCTCTCGGAGGTGGAAATGTTGGAATTATTTTTGGAAGTCGTAACGCACACACGCGAGAACATTTCCTCTAATTGTTCTAACCTTCGATTTACGACGTGGATTCTCGTCTAAATGAACACTTAAATTAAAATGAAACTGTCAACCAAAACTACAGCTAATTAATTCATTAAAGGAGACAAAAAGTTGCGTTTAACCTTTTTAAAAATAGTTAGATATTTTTTTTAGAAATACATTTCCACGGAATATTCTATACCACAGGGTTTCTGGCCTTACCTTCATCTTCTTTCTTCTTTAGAGCTCTACACATGTAGGCAAGGTGTAAATATGTTTACCAATTGCCTACCCCAACCATGGCCATCCATGTCTTCTCTTACCAATGGTTAGGAACCCAATACCATGACTTTTCAGGGACCTCTTTCGATGTTGTTCCTTAGTTTTGGATTGATGTGGGTCCTTGGGTGCCTGTGGTGGGAATAAGTAGACCAAAAAATCCACATTTGGTTCCAAAAGCTGTTAACGTTGACCTAAGCCCTACTTGAGCCATACTAAACAATGTTTATGACTTACTAAACTCATAATTAATATCACAGAACTCCAACTATTTCTTCTTATATTGTTTCAAGGAAGGTTATTTGAGATACATGAGATCTCTGGAAGAAATTAGTATTAAACCATTACGTGAGAACATTCTAGAATGTTCACCAGCTCTTGGAAACTACACAGGGTTCCTCGGATGTTTAAAGGCAAACAATGAACCTGCTACATATGTTACACATAAACAAAATAAAAACAAGTGTTCTTATAAGAGAAAATAATTCTTCTCAATTGTCGAGTCATCATTTAAAAAATGTTATTATTACATAATAAGTGTCAGAAATACTTTAAGGCCCTACTTAAGTTTGAAAAGAGTAGAGCGTCTAAGTAAAATGAAGTATCCACTTGAACTCTATTACTGAATGGTCACTGACATTGAGGGGGAAAATTGCCAAGTCCTAGAGAAATTAAGATTTCTATTAACCTCCAGCCACGGAAAGGGCCCTGTAAGATGTAACAAAGCCGCGTGTTTAAAGTCTCTGTGCCGGTGAAGGTTTTTAACAGAATGGAAAGTGATTCTAAGAGATAAAAAAAAATTGAAAGAAATCGAGAGGAGTGGAAAGCTAAGATAATACTGAAAATAAGGAAATCTGGGCTTTGTTGGCCAAAAAAAAATCATGGTTTTTCACCCAGTGACCTTGTCTGATCCGGACAATTGGCAAAGTACCGGTTAAGATGAATAGGTTTAAGGAAACGTAATATATTTTTGTTAAAGTGTCAAAAAGTCTGATATATTTATTATTATATTTATATATATATATCTTAGTTTTTTTCTAAAAGCAGGGATTGGGGCGACATTTCTCCTAAAAACTAAAAATGGAATTCAATAGAAAACTAAATTGGGAGAAACAATTGAGAAGACCATGTAAAAACAAGAAGAACTTGGTGCTTAGGAGACAATTTCCGATCTGTCTATTGACAAAACATTCTTCTAGACCTCAAGGTCAAAATGGAAGAGAAGAGTTAGTAGAATGACCACTGGACCTCATGGTTTATGATGACCAGACATTGAGTGGCTTCACGTTCACGCTCCAGTAGATACGTCTTCTACTCCTTATTTACCAACATTAACTTGCAACTCTTCTGAGTGATGGAAAGCCAGCAACGAGAACTCCATTTAGGGTCTTTCATCCATGATACCCCTTACTCCAGATCCGCGAGTCAAAACTAGTTTGGACCTTTGGTGGATCATGAAATTGCACGAGGCTTATCTATAAAGATCCTTAGATACCCATGAAGAACATCATAGAAGAGTCTGGGCTACTCAACGATTCAGTCACAAGCCATTGTCTCCCTCTCTTCGTAGATAACGTTTAGCTGACCGGTGGAGATATTCTCCCAATTCCTAGAAGACCTCGTGGCTTCGCCTGCATTTTCTACAAGTCCCTTGTAATTTGCGTGGCTGCCTCGCTGCCAATTTGTCATCTGGAAAACTTGTACATTTTAATAATGCAGAAAGATTTAACATTTTCAATCTGTATGGCTTTAGAACGCGTGAAGTCTAATGCATCATGGTACGTACCGAGACGCTCGAATGACTGTGACAGTGACGCTAAGCAGATGGTTCTACGCGGGGTGAAAAAAAAGTAATAACTGCCAGTGCTTCGTATATCGAGCCAATATGATACTTTAACTCTGGAAGGCCCGAATTGCGAGCTCCATTTTGATATATACGTTGTATGGAGGCCACCTACTGGGAATGAACTGGATATGTTAAGCTAACACTGGGGAGTACGTCACTCATACTGGGAGCTTTATACAACAGCTGGGATCCTCTTGCCTTGGAACGGTGATTGGCATCCCAGCTTGTATTCCGACAGAACTATCTGCCCTATATTTTCGGAACGTTGGAGATCCTACGCCAAGCTCGAGAAAAACACATTACCTTGGGCAAGAAAAAGGCTGTTATATTTTAAATTATTCATGGCCAAGTGAATGCAGACCTGACAAGCGAATGCGTTTTCCACCGGGGCTGTGCAGATCTGTATCTCAAAATTCAACCTGATATCATCTCGCTCGTGGTCGCGCCGTATAAATGACGAGAATTAAAATTCTAATTAAATTGCTGGAGGGATTGGAGGTTGCGAGGATGAGGCGCGAGGGAATTTAAATGAGATAACATCCAATCTGAGCGTATTAGAAGTATTGATTGCGCTTTACCTGTTTGATGATTACATTAATTGAATATTAAGTGAGAATGTAGATTTTTTTTTTCATATTATTTAGGTTTTAAGACGATTCGATTGACTTGTTACAATATATAAAGGGGTAGACAACCCAACTTTAGATATTTCTAGATATTTCTAAGTTCTTGAACACAATGGTATTGAATGTATCTTTATCATGGGTTACATTCATGAACAGATCAATTAGAAACATTATATCAAAAAACATATCTGAAAAAAAGGTCAAAAAGACCATTTGAATTATTTGTAACATTTTTGTTGATTCTACTAGGAAGCTCCTGTTGAATAATTAATGTGACAGACTTGTAACTTTTTGATGATGGTCACATATACTTTATAAATATATTCGGGATTGTTCCTGACATTCTAGTCACGGATGATGTGTAGGTAATGGATGTCCATGTCTGTCGTCTCCAAGGAGGAGGGCTTCCAAGGAGAAACCCATTATATTTATCATTATTATTATTACTACAGATACTTTTCATAGAAAAATGGAATGCCAAAACAGTAAATGCAACATCCGTACGGCCATTTATACCACGGCAAAGGTTCTAGAACCTCTTCTTTTGATATCTACTGGTGGACACCAATGGTTGTCCATATGCCTGGTAGACCAGGAGAAGAGAGGACCGAAGACTATATTTCTTTTAACACAAACTTCTGCGCTCTTGAATGGCCCATCACAATCTGACCTCAGCATAACTGGGGGGGCTATAGACAAAGTGGACAAAGAGTCCTCTTCCTCTGTGACGTTCTAGGTCCCTCTACTTGCTTCCACTAGACTACCAGAGATGCAGATAGTAGACAGAAGAGGAATATACAATCATATGAGGAACTACATCTTTCCCTATGTTTTCCGGTCACAATTTGACACAGAGTAAGTGCCCTTTAAGACGTCCTCTATAGGACATTTTACTGTTTAGAAGATAAAGTCCTACATAACTCCTGCATGGTGGCATCTCCTGGCACTGAGAAGGTGGAAATACGGACAGGTTTAAGAATCCCCATAGGCATGTTCTTGTCTAGGGTGGCAGGTCCAGGCCCTTCTGCCGCTTAATAGGGAGCCTGAAGTGCCATTGCTCAGAGGACCAGTTAAAAGGGAGATCACTGAGCTCTCCAACTGGACCATTAACACTATGGTGGTCCATGCGGGTCTTCACAGTCCTCCAACATTTTCTTCCACCCAGTGCCATGAAGCTTTAAAAAGCTGGGATACAACGTTGGGGGGGGCTGGTGGTGTTGCCCTGCCGTAACCCACAGAGTAACCCCGAGTTTCCATAAGAGAGTCACTATGGCAACGGGGGGGGGGGACCTTGATTGAGAACTCTTCAAGCCCTTGGACCTACTGGAAGTTTGTGCTCCATAACGCCAACATTTCAAGTGAAGAACTTTTCCAGAACATGTCTTTTTTTTGTTTCTAGAGAAAAACCTAAATAATCCATAAAGACTTTGGAACAGGCGGACTTCAAAATGACTTCTTTAGTCTCGGAAACTTAAAGCTAAACGTCCCCGTTCTTCAAAATCAAAAGAAATTTAAGACCGCGAAATGTTTTCATTCTTCCTGATCTACTGGATAAAAATGCAAATTTAAGTATACAGTTTATGTACTTTACTTATTTATGGAAAAAAAAAGAAGAAAAAAAAAAAAAAGAAATATATTTGTCAACTTAACGGATCGCGAAGGGGAGGAAAAAAAAAATCTCTATGACGTTCCATCAGATAAATATCCACACGGAAATATTTTATACGCAAATAAATATCACAAGTTGGAAGGAGAGGACGTCGAATGCATCGTTTGACAATTTGTACGCTACTTGAGCAGCCTCCATTGCAAATTTATGTAAAAATATGTACAGCTGCTGTAACATTTGGTGTTCTAAGACTTTCACAACATAAAGCCCGATAAACAGAATTATTAGCCCAAAACCCACGTCGGGTCCTCTGATAAAGCAGACATGATACTCACATGTGTTTGATACGTTCACCCCTTTAGACATAGGATGGGACATATAAAGACACGTTCAGGAGCCATGAGCCTATCCCTCACTGTATTACCCTCTACCACTTCTGCTGGGAGGCTGTTCCACTTATCTACCAACACTGTTGAAATTGAAGCAGCAGACACTTCAGTGACCTCTATCAGCCACTGCCACCCAGATCAATATCCATACAGGCATTCTGCGCATGTAAGGATGGTATATATATATATATATATATATATGTTCCAGTAAAGTCGCTTTAATTGCTACGTTTTCATACTCGGTACTTATTTCTTGCGCATTGTGCATTACATGAACTCCGACAGCTCACATCCAACAAGCGTATCGTCTCTGCAAAGCATGAATTACTTTAGAAATGGTTGCGTTTGGGCTGCTACCATTATAATAAATGAGATTTATTTTTTTTTTGGGATAATGTATGTAATGTTTAGGTTTATTGGCCCGTGTTTGTTGCAAAAGATCTGGAAGAATAAATCTTGGGAAAGCACGAGCACCGGAGGTTGAATTTCAATGGCGTGGCATCTCCGGTGAAAATGCATCCCATTATTTTTATCGAAGCGCTCGGAGATCCTTCACCCTCGGCAGCGTTTTCAGAGAAGGTTCGATGTCTGCAGCGTGCTGAAGCAGATTAGCTCTTTTAAAACAGTCCGTAGGAAAACGGGGTAATTCCGGCCCAAATTACAGCAGCTTTTTCTTTTTTTTTAATGATGAATTGAGTTGTCATAAGAGCCTGAAAACCAGGGTATTGCCTTAAAAATAAAACTGGTACCACAGCGCCACCTAGTGTCAGATGGGTGGTAGTGCTACTGACATAGAAACCTAGAACCCGCCGGCAGATCAGTCATCCGTCGGCCCGTCTTGTCCCCCCCGTTTCTCCTGCTGTAAAGACTCAAACCTTAATCAGTCGTTGGTCTCGTCTTAGATTCAGGAGCCGTATGTCTATCCCATGCATGTTTAATACCCTCACTGTATTACCCTCTACCACTTCTACTGGGAGGCTATTCCACCTACCCACCACCCTCTACGTAGGTATAAAAAATATCCATACCATTTTTTCAGGGCAAAGCTTTGGGTATGCATGATGAATGCTGTCTTAAAGGGACACTCCAGTAATGCCCTTTAATGCCTTTAAGTTTATGTGCTCCCCCCCCCCCCCCATTGCAAATGGATTGGGGCATTCGGGAGAACCCTGACATCTTCATACATCGTGACTGCCCCATGCAAGGCGGGACAGTTGGGAGGCATGCGTCTCTCGGAAGGAATGTTATGTATTGTTTCAGAATCTCATTTGGCCTCTGGTGAAATTTCTGGCCGGTGCAGCTCCACGGGACTCAGCGGCTGAACAAGGAAGAGTATACTGCTGGTGCCCTCTGGCACTGACCCCGCTAACTGGAATGTGAGCTGTCTCCTTAAAACTCAAACAATAAGGTGCTACTTACTTTACTGGGAGGGTGGCAGATAAGTGGAACAGCCTCCCAGCAGAAGTGGTAGAGGCTAATACAGCAGGAGAAACGGGGCTGATCTGCGGTGGGGGGGTTGGGGGTATCACAGAGAGAGTGACGGATGCTTGAATGGCGCCCCGTCTAGGTTTTCAGGACACCCTGTAAGCTCTAAAGCCGTTTCCTTTGCTTGCGGCTGCTTGGAAGTGAAATCCTGCGCCTCGTCGGTCTCCTGTTGTTAGAGCGTTCAGGGTGTGTAGAGCCCCACATGCCTCGGCAAGCCGGACGCCGCGCACTGAATACAAAGACCTGCTTCAAACAGCTGGCACGGCACGCAGGTCACTCACCGCCAGTTAAATTAACCCCGTAATCTCCCGACGAGAGTCCGTCTGTCTAACTCTGCTTGAGAACCAAAGCTCTCTGCGGGGGGGTCGGCTGCTGTGTCTACAGGTTAACAAGAACATACTTTAACACAGATTTAATGCCCTTGGCGCTTGTGATTTGCCCTGGAGTCTCAGAGCTTTTGCCCCAGTTTCAGGGTGAAGGGGCAGATTCTCCGGGTCACACACACCTACCCCCCCCCCTCGCTGTGATCATATATCAGACTCCCAGTTGGTGCTTGTGTCCCCCAGTACGTTATGATCGATCTCCCTGCTTGAACTCAGGTGTCCCAATTAAGAGAATCTTTTAAATAATCACGAGTAAAGGTTTCCTGGGGGGGGGCGGTATTAGAGTAACACATTTGGCGAGTCACGACATAGAATCTTCATGATGGGCTATTAAAGGGTTAATATTCTGAGCGTCTCAGGGTCATTTAGACAGTTCCCGGGTAAATTGTGTTGGGATGTAGTAGAGAATGATGACATCATACAATCAGCGAAGTCATCGTAGTGCACGGAAGCTCCTGCGCGTTGTGCAATTCCCTTTTCTCTCCCTCGGCTTCGCTTGATTTAGAAAGTCGGGTCCTCGACGGCTTCCTCCTCCCCGCTGCCGTCTCCATAACACCTGCACCACGTGACGGCCACAGTCCACAATCTGTGTACCCGAGTACCTGTCTCTTCCTTATTAACCCCTTCCTCCTCCTCCTCCTCTCCCGAGCCGGGTCACCCTCCGCGTCTCGCTCCTGGAATCCGCGCTCAGATACCCCCCCCCTCCCGGAGGCTTCGCTTGTAACCCTTTCATGTACGGGGCGGCTTCATTTTGGGACTAACATGGCTTTCGCAAAGAACTCCAAAGATCCTTTTGGCAGCCACGTCGGGCGTTTAATAGGTAAGAGTACCGTCCAGAACCTTTACATATACATTGTTACACGCATTGTTACACGCATTGTTACACGCATTGTTACACGCTTACACGCATTGCTACATTCCTGTCAAAGTCAAAGCTAAAGACTCAAACCTTAATCAGTCGTTGGTCTCGTCTTAGATTCGGGAGCCGTATGTCTATCCCATGCATGGTTAAATCCCTTCGCTGTATTACCCTCTACCACCTCTGCTGGGAGGCTGTTCCACTTATCTACCACTTTTCCGTAAAGTTAAACTTCCTTTCATTCCATCTCAGCCTCTGACCCTCTAGTGTTCTAGATTCTGACCTCTTCTTCTGACATTTCTCCTCCTTTGGAATAAATATTCTGTATATATAACCTGGACGAACTTCAACTGTGGATGGGGGGGGGGGTAAAAAGCTATCCCAGTAGAATGGCATTGAGTATTTTGTGTTATAAATGAAGGCCCAGGTGCCCTTAAAGGTGCAGACGCGTAAATATTTATATATAAACAAACTAGAAACAAAGTGACTTTTAGTTAAAGGGACTTGGTTGTTTACACTAAACACGGAGGCGGAATGTATCCAAGTCTCGCTGCCGCGTCATGCCGGCTATGGAGGGGTTAAGGGCTGGACTGGCACTTTAAGGCCAACGGCCGCCAAAAGGTGTGAGTGCGAGTAGGGAGAGCTGTGGGCCAGTAGCCCGGTTTAGAGAAGACTTCATTATTGAGGAGTATGAGTTATCACCCTCGATGAGTGGCCCAGCAGCCTGAAGAATCTTTAGGGGGATACAGGCGCCGACAAAAAACACGGGCGACCGAAGGGTTTCCCGCATGGAAATCGATTCGCAACCCAAGGGTTAATCTGCGTTCAGCTGCAAGGTATTGCGCAAAAAAAATTCTATCCCCGCCCACAACTGAAAGCAGGCAGCATACTTGAGTATGCTCCTTGCACATGCTCAGTAGAACTCCCGTTTGGAGTCAATCGGAGTAACCGCAGCCAATCATGTGCATGCTGTCTAAACACAGATGTTTGTGAAATGCCCTCTTGCCCAAATGCCCCTCTTTTTTTCATACATTTGCCCCATGCCACGCTATCTGAAGGTTCATTTCTTTCTCCAACCTCATAAATCAGGAAGCTTATCAGCCGGTTAATGATTACATTTACCCCCCCCCGGGGTTAAAGCATTAGGTGACTATGTTTAAAGGTAACATATCACCAATTGTGCACTGGGGCACGGCATCAGGATGGTAACTGAGAGTGATGGGGGTCATTTACTAATAACGCCCCAACGGCTAGTAAAAACATTATTTGTGTGTCCTATTAATACCCATTAACGGGGCATCCAAATCTTTAAATCCCGGCAATTAAAAAGTGCGGAAACAATTCAGTAATTGGTTAAACTCAGAGAAATAACGATAAAAGTAAAAAAAAACAACATTTTATGTTTCTTTATCAATGACATTTAATTAACAATTAATCCGAAGAAGCTAAAGAAGGACCCGGAATGTGAGAACATTAAACGGTTCAACAAATTCATAGTTTTAGTGTTAGAATTTTGTGGGAAAAAAATAGATTTTTTAATATATATTATTTAATTAATTATATCTTTATAATGTATTATTTATTTATTATAATATATAATATTGTAGCAAAAGAGGGGTTTTTTGATCAGATCAGAGGACAACGGAGCTTTTAGAGGGGATCATATCTAGAGTTTGGGAGAAAAGTTTCTTTTTTTTCTCATTTTATCTTCTCCGGTTCCCACCGATGGAATTTGAACAGAAAACCATAGATTTTTTTTGCTAAATAAGAACAGTTTGGTCCATCTTAATTTTTTTTCCTACTTGCTCTAAGAACATAAACTTCACTAAGAGACAAATGACAAAAACCGAGAGAACTGGCCCACCGATGGTCAACCCTACAGAAGAACCACCAAGGACGCCCATTGAGATGGTTCAGAAGTGCCTTAAACCAAATGACCCTAAAACAACCACAATGGTTAAAAAAAATAAAAAATATATAAATCATTTTAATAAATTAACTTATTATGGGTAAAAACTGTGTCCTCATCAGCTTGGGAAAAAAACAATACGAAGAAGGCCAAGCCAGACGTCTACAACACAGTTTGAGGTCAGGTCTACAAAATATATGGCCTGGTCGCTATAGGGCGAGACTATACATAAGCCAAGGATCTCCTATTTTTCCTATTTTTTGGTGAAAAAGGAGTTAAAAATGTTAATTACATTTATAAATATGAGTAATAAATTGCCATCCAACCGACGAACAATAGAACGTTCTCCATTATCTCGTATCACTACATTCTGAGAAGCTTTGTTCCTTTGTTCAGCCTTCCATTGTGTTTGGAACAGGTCAGGTCGGCGGCAGTTCATTTTTTTTTTTTTTTTTATTAAAACAAAAACGTACACTACTAAAAAAAATAACTAAACAATTATAATATATAAATTAAAAAATATACTATACTATTCTTATGGATCTCAGTTTTTCTGCGATTTTCAGGCTAGATTATTAAGATTTTATCTAAAAAGAAGCCACGTGATGTCAAATAAAGGAACCGTCATAAGAAGCAAAAAGAACAACATGCTCCTCCGAGGGGCTTCTACCCGTCTTCTATCTCGTGGAGCAAGAGTTTTGCAGTGCGGGGGGAATAATTGGGGGGGGGGGGGAGATAAGTCTAAAAATGATACAGGTGCAAAGTTTGATTACTTATCACCATGGCAACCAATGGAATGATCCACGCATATCCCCCAATGTTTCAGGTGTCCAAACCTGCATTAGGGGGGTGGCTGGTCCCAAGTGGAACATGGCCAGCCCAGATACTGGGGGGCTTTCAGATTTGAGAGCCATTCTCCCCCTAAATATGTTCATTACAAAAAAAATGTTTATCTAAATTTTACAAATATTTAAATTTTTTATGAATTCCGTTTATTTTGTGAAAATTGTTTAGTGGCGACAAAAACTCAGACTTTTCAACCCATTAATTATTCCGGATTCTTACTTGTTGTAAATATTATTTATTTGATACGTTATGTAAGGCCAATTACTTTATGAATAGAAAGACCTCTATTGACTTTTTTTTTTATTCCCGTTTTCCGAATCACAGGAGGGTCTTTTGTGCTCGTTCATTAAAACATTAATTATGTGCAATTTCCACCGTTTATAGATCTGTGCGTTTCCCGTTTCAGATATTACACTAATGAGGGGACAAATTAAGATGATTTCTGTCATTTTCCTATAAATACAATTTTCACATATTACCAGGTAGCTAATTATTATTATTTTTTTGTAATACGCTTCTGAGGACGTTAATTATAATTTGTCTAAATGATATCAAGGATCTAAGAAACTAGAAATAGATTTATGTCACGTTCTGCCCAGGCTGCAGAGCTGCATATCTGTCCTGCTTTAGTTTCTCTGCTTTGCTTTGATCCGTTCCTGGATTTCCTTTTGCTTTGTTCTATTTTCCATTCCTTGCTTCTGCTCCGGCTCTTTGCTTCAGCTCTGCTTCCTTTATAAGGTGAGCCCCACCTGTGTGTTCTGTTTGTCTCAGTCTGCAGTTTGCAGTGTAAGGTACATCTCAGTGCTATGTGTTTGGTTTCCATGTTTGGTTTGTTTTGTATCTTTGTCTGCAGGGATTAGCGTTAGGGCCCACCGTCATTGGAGTACTTTGGCGTAGTGGTGGGCTAAGCATACTATGGCCATATCATGTGACGGAATCTCCAATAGTTATCATTAGTCCTAGGCTAGTTTCTGTATTCATGTGTGTCAGTCTGTGATGTAACCTGTGGGGTGTCCTTACCTGTCCTGTCTGTATCCCCGGTTCTGGGATGTCCTGTCTTGTTCATATCTTGTCTGGTTATGTTTATTCCTTGTCTTGTGCCACTTCTCGTGTATATCTTATATCATGTTTCTTGGTCTCCCTTTCCCTTGTTTGTTATATGTCTGCTATATTACCCTTTGCCTAGCTTCCATTCTCCCAGCCTGCAGCATCCTGCACGTGATTCATGTGTTATGCTTTATGCCTGCTCCAGGGTGCCTGCAGGATATATCTTCACTTTGTTCTGGACTTCATCCGCTGCCATATCAGGGCGCTGGTGTTTGGCTGCACTACCCTAGGTGCTCAACACCTGGGTGAGTGCGGTCGCCCTGCAACCAGGCCCTGCCCAAACTCCACTACTGCATCGTGACTCCTGCATACAACATCGGGCGCGCTGGGTCCTTTCAGTCATCAGCATGGACCCAGTCCGTGACAATTTATATATTATTGTATAATAATACCCCGCAATTCATTTTGGAAGCAAATAAAGTTATTGGAGGGCTGAAAAAGAAAAAAAAAAGGAAAAAAATTAGAATTTCCTACATTCACCCTAAAAAATTGAGATTTTTTTAAAAAAACGCACCAAGTCAATGGATTTTTGCCCCTTCAGTCTCCTTGGTGGTCTGTGAGTGGCCAGGGCCAAAAATGTTCACTAATAAGAAATATGATGGGAAAAAATGCAAAATCTTGCAGAATTAAAGCTGGGTCCATTCTGAGCTTCCGCTTCATGGCGGTTGTGTGAGTCACGGCTTGAAGATCATATGACGCAAAGGGCGCCATGGCGACAGACAGCAAATATTCTAGGTTTCTGGCCTAACTCCGCAGCCGTCGACATTCCTGAGTGGGGTTTCCAAAAAGTAGAAGCCGTGGGTTATTTACGAATATTGACTTTTTTTTGACTGGGGGGGGGGGACCTTTTGGCACAACTCTAGAGGGTGGACATCCCGAAGGGGCGGGTGGGAATCTTTAGTCAAGTTGCCGGGTGGACAGTGATGAATATCAAAAACAACCCTCGCAAGGGTGTCATTAAAAACGACCTTGAATGACCTCGAAGCTTCCAGGTATGACCACGTTCCTTCATGACCAGCCATGGTGGAGGCCACGCCGTTCCGTGCAATCATTCAAGGGTTGGCTTCCTATCTCGAGCTGCGGACATTGGCGGTTTGTTTCTTTACAAGGTTAATCTGCGATGCTGTCCCTGATACGTCTTTGTAAAACGTATCGGATTCTTTTGCGAAGAAGCATTAAGGTGCGGGGTTGTTATCTTTTTATAAAGCGAGGGCCGGTCCGGCGGTACGGCACACAGATTGATACTATGTGTTCTGATTAGTTCCGCTATAAATTGGCGCCTGTAGTGAATCTGTCTCCCTGCGGTGGTGATTTGGCTTTCCCGTGAACAGACTCGGTTAGAAGCGTTTTACGTCTTGCCCAGAGATAATCACCTCTGATATAAATCAGTCTTCGCTTCCACGAGGGCTGGGAAGGTCGTAAAATCTGATTGTGTATCTGTTTGGCACTATGTCTTTTTTTTAATACAAATCGCTATGCGGGTAGAAGACTAGAAGGCCACGTTGCAGGGGAATTAATAAGGCAACATTTTTTAGGACCATTGGAAGATGAGAGAAAGTCTAAGAATGGTCAAAACAACCAAAATACAAAAAGTACTTAATTGGCTTATATTTTGAGCTCAGGGGCCCTGATTTGGTAGGTTGCCTTAGACCTTGTGGAACCAGACCTTAGAGAGGAACAATCTAAGATATGACTGGCTGGATGTTTATGTTTGGCTGAATCAATTACTCAGCATGGGTTTATCATGGTAGACCATTAAAAAATATCACTGGAATAGGGCGGTTGGACACAGTTATTGCTCCGGCTCTTGGAGCCCAATGGAGACTGGTAGACTCTTTAGTCTCGTCTCATAGAAGATTCCTGACTCTCTTCGATAGAGTCCTTCAGTCTGAATATTCTTACTTTTTACCGTGAGACAGTCTCCTTTGATTTATGAGACTTTGATCTTCTTCAGAGTCTACCCACGAGTTACCAACATGCAGGACAACTCATCCAACCCAGCTGAACATGAGTACAGCCAAGCAGAAACATCTCAGCCTTATTACCGTCAAGTCCTGCCGAGCAGAGCGGTTTTGGCTATGATGAAGCTTGGGTGAACTTTGTAGGAACCCAGCAATAAAGTTATTATCTACAAGTTTCCACCGATTTCAGTCGGACCGTCTCACGTTCTGTAGATCTTACACTAAACTTTGATCCTTTCCGCTGAGTGACCCTTCCAAGCCTAATGGCAAATCCATTAGACCTTCGCTTAAGGGAATAACTCCATTTATATTTATCAAACTGTACTTTATTTACATAATTCTGTTTTTTTACGATAGATGCCTTTTAACCTACACTAAGAAATAGATGTTTTCCAATATTTTTTTTTCATTTCTAGAACTCTAATATTTACTTATTTTTTTACCCAGCTGGCTTAATACTGAAAAGTATCACAATTCATAAATTGTGTCCAGGTTGAGCGTAGGTTTATTGGGTTTGTTTCTCAAAAGAACATCAAATAACCAGGGATCAGTTTTATAGCCGTTTGATATGAAATTTCCAGTCCGTTGTTTCGCCAATAATTGTTTTTCGGAAACTTGGGACATTCCATGGCGACGTCCTTCAGCGAAATTGCAATATACGTAGTGGGTGTTACTAAGATTTAACAAAGTCTTCTTCATCCTTTCCTTAAGGAGACTTGTTTTTTGATTGTTACAATCAATTCTTAATCCTTAAAAAAAATAATAATAATAATAAAAATATATATTTTATTCTGTGAAATGTTTATATTTGTATATATTTTCTATACCAGACATTTTTTTATATTCATTTTTTTTCCAATTTTTGATAATTATTCAAGCTACTTTGTTGATGTTATTATTATCATTATTATTTTATTAGTATTATTATAAATTTTTTTTTTTTTTTAGAAATTAACACAGCTTCGGCGAACCGTGCAGCAGACTGGGGACAGTTCTTTAACATCTGTGATGTCATAAATTCTACTGAAGATGGGTAAGTATTTAATAAGTCGTAGGACTCCATTGCATTTCTATATTATATTTTCCACTTATTTAGATTTTTTTTGTCTTTTTTTTTTAGGCCAAAGGACGCCATAAAAGCTCTCAAGAAAAGAATTGGGAAAAACTACAATCAAAAGGAAGTTCGTCTGAGTCTTTCTGTACGTAGAAACTAGAAACGCTTATTAATTAAAAAAAAAATAATAATAACAATTAAAAAAAAAGAATTTAGAACAGAATTTCAGTAATTTAGAATTCTAGATCTTAAATCAGAACCAAAATGTAACAGACACACAATATTTTATCATCTTTTCGTTACTAGTAATCTAAAATAACTTGAAATGGTTCAATCTTGGATATTCAGATTAAATGCAAATATGTATTGGCATGTATTGATTTTTTGTATTTTTTATTTATTTTTATCTTCTTTTTTTATTATTATTTTTACCAGCTTTTGGACATGTGCATGCAGAACTGTAAACCGTCCTTCCAGTCCTTGGTGGTGAAGAAAGATTTTTGCAGGGACGTCCTTGTAAAACTTTTAAACCCCAAATACAATCTGCCGCTCAACTTTCAAAACAAGATCCTCCACTTTATTAAGGTACGGCTTACGCGGAAAATGACTTTAAAGTATAATATCCATCTTTTAAAGGGACATCAATAATTCTATTTTAATTGTGGTTAAAAACCAAAAAAAAATAAACAAAAATAAATAAAAATTAACTTATTTACAAATTTACTAAAGACGCTTTTTTACATATTTTTTATTTTATTATGTTTTTTCTATTTCATTCTATTCATTATCTATACTATCTTTTAACATATACATTTTTTTAATTTAAAATGTAAAGATCGGGATCTTGGGCGGATTCTGCACACGAATCTGTATTTTCACCTTTTTCTGTGTTTTTGCGCTGTGTTTCTTTGTGACAGACGTGGTCCAGAGGCTCATTGCCAGGCGTGGATGTTACCGAGGTAAAAGAGGTATACCTGGATTTGATAAAAAAAGGAATTCAGTTCCCGTCCCTGCCGCCTAACGGAGAGATATCCCTGGAGACAGAGCAGGTATGCGATCATATAAAGCGTATTTACATGATGAATGGGTGGACCTATTAACTGTATTTACCATCAGGGCCGGAATGGCGATAATGAGACGGACACGGTGGCCGCCTAATGTTGTAAGCATGGCCGTCGGCTCGATGTAACCGGCGGCTCGTTACATTTTTATGCTTGTGTAGAATGCGACCAGGGATATCCAGCTGGCGGCCAGACACTGCAGCACCTGATGTGCTGGAATGGCAGATGCCTATGGTGCCTATGGAACGATGTCCAATAGCAGCCCACCAGGTAGATTGGGCAGGTAGTGTCTAAACACCCCCTGCTGCTCAGAGAAAGAGGAAAGTGACCTGGAGACTCAGGAAGCAGGGCTTCACCAGGAGACTCCAGGTCAAAGCCAAAGAGTACCCAGATATGGCCTTCACCCATGAACAATGTATGGCTCAAGGAGTAGCCAACAGCACGAACCAGCTTAAGAAGCCCTATTGCCCCAGCCATGCAACAGATCAGGATCTCCATCATTACACCATGGATCCCACCTGGATTGTAAGCTCTTAGGGTTCAGTTCTTAGGGTCCACCAACCTGTTAGTGACCTTGATGCAGCACCGCTGTGACCATCACATGCTACACAATGTGCACACAACATAATTTAACACACAAAATGAAACAGCCGCTTTACACGCTGACAGATGTAAAGTAATAACCGCGTTCGCCTGTATATGTTACGGTTGTCTCATGTCTACGGGTTATCAGAACATTTTTTACCTATGGCTCCTAGGAGCAGTTCATTATGCGTGTGTGCGAGGATGTGTAATTAGATCCTGTTTATCTTGTCTGACCAGCCGTAGCGTTTACTGTAAGTAATATTTCTGCCGGAGGAAACATTAAAAATAGATTTTAATTTTATGTGTTTCTTCCTCAATGAATTCAGAGCTGAGTTTGGTACCCGATCTCAAAATGTCCAGCTAAAGGAGCTTCTACGGAATATATATGTATCAAAATATATATTTCTACATAATTCAGCGTTTAAAAAGATACAGAGGATATCAAGCTGAAAAGGAGCAGGTGAAACATTTGTATCCAATAATTGATTGTTTAACACAGCTGTACCTTCAGGGATTTATAACGTCAGGACAACCTAGGCTTTAGAGCCACTTGGAATTCTGGGGACACCTTCATGAGCCCTAGAAAGTAATATAACAGGGGTGTCCAATCTGCGGCCCTCCAGCTGCTGCAGGACTACATCTCCTACAATGCTTTTTCAGCTAAAGGGGCAGGCTGAGGAGTATGGGAGATGTATTCCTGCAGCAGCTGGAGGGCCGCAGGTTGGACACCCCTGTAATATAATATATCTGTGGACACTTACTGTGGCCCTTGGAAGTTGTACTATGGCTCTCTTACCTCCACGTAACTTCAGCCAACGTTAATGTTGTTTCGGTTAGAGGTTCTCGATGGATACCCGGACAACTTTTAAGAAAGGTGATGGACACTCAAAGACCCCAGTCCGCCAAATTTCTTTATATGCAGCATAGAATCCTTAAATCTTTACTAAAACCCATATAATTCCAAAACAAAACAGTTCTACCCAGTACAGCGAAACGTTTCATTCCTAAGGTCCACCTTCCAAAGTTTGAAGGACCATCGATGGTCCACATATCACAGCTTTAGAATTAGTGAAGAAAGCCAATGACTGTACTGAAAATTGGTGAGGATCGTTATATAAGATGTTGAATTATATTCCATAAATATAGATTAAATAACCATTGCTTTGGCTGTTCCTGCTTTATGTTTGTTTGATCAGTGATGTCATCGTTCGTGGGAAATGCGTACATTTCTACATTTTAAAAGAAAGGCATAAAAAAGCTGTTTTGTACGACTTTGCGCTTTGTCTCGTCAGTTACTTGCGTATCCCTGGGGATTTGTCACATTTAATCTGACTTTAAATAATATACATTCAGAATTAACCTCTACCGGATGGGGAGGACAGGAATAAAGACAATGATTGCCATCTCTGAGATCTTACTTTATTAATGACGGCAGCGGTGGATTGGGTGGATTGTGAATGCCTTTTATTCCAAGTTGTACAGATTTAGACATTAAGAGGATTAGGTTTCTTTGTTATAGGAATAATAGTTCTTGGCTCAGAAGGCGAGTTTAAAGCGTTTTGTGAAATCTTCCATAGAAGCGCGTTTTTTATGAGAAATGATGTTTGACGCATTGCCTTTTTGGAGTGGAGCGGAGTGCGGTTTCTATTATGTAAGACGGAAATATTATGCGGAAAATCTAGAAAAATGTACTGTCAAGGGTTAATCTCCAGGCTGTAGAACCCTGTGATACCCTCATACCCAGCAAAAGATTCCAAGCATCTAGAAAAGATGGGAGGAAAGAGGGGCACCGGGATTTGGGGACCAAAGAGGGACTGGTCAAATGAAACAAGGACACTTGGAATGTGTGTCGGCAATAAGCTTATTACCCACCTATATTAAATCTCCGGCTGCCTAGCCATTGCCTTGCCTGGCCGAATCTATGGGTTTCTCCCCAATATCTGAGAAATAACCCCTTAATTACATGTTATTGTCGGCGTCCGATGAACTTGGTTTGCCAAGATGACCAGGAAAGCCATAGTGCCGTCCACCCCCTGGGACTCAAGGGGTTAAAGAAGTCTTTGCAGTTAGTTGAACCCATTTTTTTCCAGTATAAAAACACAAAACCCTGTAGAATTAAATCAGTAGTATTAATTATATTTTAATTATGTCCTTTAAAAATTAAAAAAAATATATATATATTTTTTTTTATTATTATTATTATTATTATATTTTTTTTCGCTCTGTAAAATGGTAAATCGCATTGAGTGGGCATCAGCTGTGTGATTCCTGGGAGGCGTTGGACAGACAAGCTTATTGCAGCCACCGGCCCTCAGCACCTAAGCAATAAAATTCTCAATTTTGGCACATTTACTGCCCCCATAACACGGTCCGGGATGATCCAATCTTCCAACAGCAATCATTGCAGGATTAAATCCTTCACCTTTTCAGTCCCACATTTATAGAACAAGCTTCCACGGAAAATTAGATCAGTAAGTAATTTATAGGTGTTTCAATTTAATGTGCCTATAAAATATATATATATATATTATATATTTTTTGGTTTTCCCTGGTGGGACTTCATTTTAGCCATTGAAAAATTCACAAAATCATTTAATGATTTTTAGGGAAGAGAAAATGCATCTAAAAAAAAAAATACCCCCAGAGCTGTATACAGTAATGTTGGTCGTGTTGACAAAACTCTGGTTTTATTTAATTTTGTTCCAAAAAAAACCTCCCTTTATCTGCAGATCTGGAGGCAGTCATGTGATATTTTCTGTGGCTTTCCCGGCTCATACGCCACATTGAGCTGATGCTTTATGGCAATGCTAATGAAGTCTGTTCCTCCATAGACTTTCATTAGTCAGAGAGTCCTGCGGGTTGATTAAGGCCAAGCCATTCTATTGTTTTCCAGTCAGTATAAGGAGTTGGGGTGTTTGTCTTGTAGATTGGGGCTCAGATAACAGAGCGAGAACTCTTACAAATGGCTAATATACTGCTGCCTGAAAACATGATATTACGGGGCAAAAACCAGGTTTTTATTAGATCTACACATACAAACAATGTGTATTTGCGGCACCTTTAATTGGTAGACGAAGCCTTCTCAACGATAATATTTTACGAGTAGAATGATAACCATCTGTAGCGTGCTGTATTTTTACTGCTCTACAAACAGAGCCAAGACAAGGTACAGCAGCTAATATAAAATCTCCAACAAATGACATTTTGTGTCAAACTTGCTACAAGAGGAAAAGATTGTTTTCTGGAAACACTATCCAAGCGCGGTGTGAGAAATGGTCGGTGGAGCGATGACAATGGTCTTGCCTCTGGGGCTCAAACTCATGGATGTAAACTGAAAAATACCTTGACCTGTTCTATGGGATTGGGCATTTTTTATAGAATGAATATATATTGAAAAATCATGGGAAAAGTCTTAAAAAGTCTTATTTTTTTTTACTTGAGATACACTATGTGGACAAAAGTATTGGGACGCCTGACCATTACACTAACAGGGACATCACATTCTAAATGCGTCTTCATCACTGATGACCCTCTCTGGACATAATTAAAATGCTTCATTTTTCCACTTTTAATGACTTTTGTCTTTGCAGGAAACCAAGTCTTCAGGTGCACCTTTAACCCCAACAACCCCAACGCCAACCATACAGAACCTTTCTCCTGAGCAGGTATCATACGATACAACGTATCTATAGCATAAGTGTGGGTCATTACTTTAAGAGAAACATATAAATATAGGTGGCGAAAGCTGGCAGGTGCTGGAAGGATTCTTAAATAGAATGTTTATCTGGTGCCTACATAACCGAGGGAAGCTGAGATCCGATACAATGTGGTCACGTGACCTTCCTCTGCTTCTTCACCCAGATTGGCAAGCTGTACAGTGAACTGGACATGGTGAATATGAACCTAAAGGTCATGTCTGAGATACTACTCGAGAACACGCCTGGAAAAGAGAGTCCAGACGACTTGAGTCTTCTACAGGTACTGATGGATCAGCTATGTTCTGACTTCTGCATTTAGTAACTGGAACTCAATTAATTTTATTTGACATTCATATAAGTGAAATGTATATTGCTTTATCAGCCCAAGAAGAACAATGAGCCTTTGGTCATGATTGATACCTTGTATTGGGTCAACAGTGGGCCAAGATGAAAAGTTAGATAAGCTTTTATCTAAGGTCTTAAAAGCTTATGTGGCCTTACATTTTTTTTTGTATTGCCCTAATTAAAAGTATTAACTATAACTAAAGACATGAGATTCAAAACATGGTGGCCCCATAAGGTTGTAGAGCTGACCAAAATGTTGGCCAAATCTTCCGACCCTGTGTAAAGCCCTGGGTAATATCGGATAAAAGACTCATTTACGCTCTGTTCCTTCTTCTGGAACAACAGATGGGGGAACTTGGAAGGGTTGGCTTCCTTTTTAAACCTGAGTAACTATGTAAATGATGTTCTTTCTCGTGGTTACTATCCATCGCTGCGTCTGTATCTATCTCCTATTGTCTATTAGTAATGATATCTAATGTTTTCCCACCTTCACCTTTATCTCTGATCATCTCTAAAAACGCTCCTCTCGGCACATTTAAAGCGTCCGTAGAGAAAGCCGGCTTCTCGCAAAGAAGGATTTGATCCGTACTAACATTTTACCCGTGCCAGTTTAGACAAGTCGCTCTCCACCTCGCTCTCGCCAACAGAACGTAACCGGCATGGAGAGAAAAATCTCAGCAGCTCGAGCAGCATATCTCAATCTATTTAGTTGTGATAAAGGTTCTACGGTCATGATCTTGGCTATTGACTATTTCTAGGTTCAACGAGCCCTGGAACTCATCGGTGTTTCCTGACAGATGTCTTCTGTCAGATTTAACGCAACGAACGCTGCATGCTGCTAAGTGCTGTTGAACGGGTTAGAGAGGACCATGGCCAAGGTCAAAGCAATTTACAGGTTCTGTTGGCGAGTTGTTCGCTGAATTGAATGGTGATACAACTAAATAAAGAGTCCAGAACATGATCGGGCACCACAAGTCCACTCAGCCACGTCCACTCACCTCCTGCAGCTGCCCGGAAAGGTGGCACTTGTGGGAATATAGAACCCCGAACGTTCTAATCACGCCCCAGACCCTGCTGAAGTATCACAAGCAGTTCTAGAATTCTAATGATCGATTCTAATATCTATGGTTTTTCTTCGATGTGATTGGCCAGGAGCTGCACACGACATGTCGGGAGATGCAGAAGAGAATTCTAGCTCTTTTGGAGACGGTGCAGAATGAAGAAGTGATCGTGGAACTGGTGCAAGTGAACGATGATTTGAACAATGTCTTCTTGAGATACGAGAGGTAAACGTCCACGCTATGTAGCTGGGTTATAGCGTCTTGTTGGATGTAACAATTCCAACGCTCCGAGTAATTTTTTTTTAACCGAATTTGTATGTTTTTACAGATTTTCTCGGACTAGATCTTACCAGGCAGCAGAAAACAGCAGAAAGGCTGAAACTGTGGTGGTAAGAAAACACAAAGGGATGAGTAATAATTGGGAAGCACTGAAGGACACGCATAGCTATCTGAGAGTCTCTTCAAAGTAATTATAGAAATTGGTCGAAATTAGCATTTGATGTCTTTTGCAGGCAGACGAGAAAAAACCGTCGGCTCCATCCAGCGAACTCATCGACCTTGAATCTTTATCAGAACCTGCGAATCAAGTTCCGGCGTTTGGATTCCCGTTATCCCGCGATTATTTCCCTGCTCGAGGTTTACCACCTGCCGCCACGCAAGCTCCAGGTAAGACCGAGGTTATGCCGGCGCTACCAATTACTTGGCTTGCCCGAGAGGGGGCCTGCGTCAACGAGACCACATTGTGCTGGCTTGGAAAGCACCAATTGCACTCCAGCTCTGGGGCTGCAGTGCAACGCCCCCTCCGTAGTCCCGTTACCAAGCGCTGATTGAAGCAGCCAATCAGCGGCGTGGCAATGGGACTACGGAGGGGGCGTTGCACTGCAGCCCCAGAGCTGCAGCTGCTTCTAAAGGCAAATAACTTCATTTTATTACCAGATTAAATAATGCATATTAAAGTGCTTGTTGGGGGGGTTGCCTGGGACTCTGGAGTGTCCCTTTAGCTATTATAACCATTTTTTCCAGCTATATTAACTTGGATGCTTCTATATTCTGAAAACTAACATTTATATAAACGCAGTATGATGGATAGATAGATGGATAGATAGACGGAT
This sequence comes from Spea multiplicata, assembly GCA_009364415.1. NCBI lineage: Eukaryota > Metazoa > Chordata > Amphibia > Anura > Pelobatidae > Spea > Spea multiplicata. Next base: position 45,149 of record VKOC01017530.1, on the reverse strand, counting down.
AGATAGATAGATGGATAGATAGATGGATAGCTCTATTGAAGGTGTATCACGCATACAATTTGCACTGGAGGGGCTGTAGAGAGATCGATGTCTTTCAACATCAGGAAGGTCATTGAACTTGACCGACATGTCAACCAGTTTTTAAGAAATGCCCCGCTTGTCACCAGCGAAGGGGAATCAATCTTTTTAATTGTAGAACATCGATCTGTGCAGATGGGATTATTCTCCTCTCTTGTCCTGCGCGCCTCTCTTACAGCGTTGGTGTCTAGTAAGGCGGACGGCACACGATAAGCGACTATATACCGATAGAGTCCACCACCCATTATCCCACTCACTACCCGAGGACCTGCTCCTATTTTTATGGGACGCTTAAAGCAACATTTATGGGAAAAACTGGTCCGATGACACAGGGTGACTGTCGGCAGGCGAATTATTTTTCAGCCGCCGAGGGTTTTGGTCTTCAGACTCCCTGCGGCCAGCAGAGTTTCTTTACACAGCAGAGCAAATATTTAACTTGGCTATAGTTCCACTTGTAAAGAGTTCTGGGTGCCTTTTTCCTCCTCATAAAAGCAGATCGGTCACATAAAGTTTAAACTCACCACCGGATTGTCTTTATTATTAGTATCAGATTAAAAATACGTTTTCAAAAATATTCAAAATATATTTCTTTTTTAAACCAGTTTTTGCCCCATAATAAAATGTTTTCTGGTGGCTGCATATCAGCCATTTGTATGATTCTCACTCTCTTAAATGATTTCCGATCTACTAAACACCCCGACTACTTATAATCCTGCCTGTGGGAGACAATAGAATGCCTCAGTCTCAATCACCCAGTCACACACTCTGACTATAAGTCTATGGAGGAGGGGACTTCATTAGCATCGCCATAAAGCATCAGCTCAGTGTGGTGTCTGAACGGGGAAAGTCACCCAAAATATCACATGACTGATAACAATGGCTGCCTCCAGGGCTGCAGATAAAGGGAGTTTATTGGAGAAAAATGAGATAAAACCAGGGAGTTTATGCTCATGGAGAAAACATTTTTTTTTCAACAGGACTTACCTTGTTTCCAGCAGTTTTGCTTTTTTTTTTAGACAAAAACAGATGCTGCTACTTCTTGCCCATGCATGCTGGAAGAAACGGCGTCACAGGAGATGATTTATCCGCTAATAAAATCACGGCAAGAGCTAGCAGAGAAGGGCATTAACCACTAAGTAACTTTACATCTTTGTTGTGATTGCAGCTTACGGCGCGCAAGCCGCTCCAACGCCAGTCCCGCAAAATAATTTCATGTATCCGCAGATGGATCTGCTTGGATTAACGGAAGCCGTCAATACACCGTGAGTATGGCCGAATAATAAATATGGCAATACAACAGTAAAGATCCTATTTTTAGTCATTTCGTACATTCCCACTCAAATTTGGGGTAGTTCCCCCAAAAGCAAGGGTACAAACTTGGTGTTGGGGCAAAAACCTGAGTCCATATGTGGAAAATCAGAGTAGCTCAGGTTAAAATGTAGACTTTGTCCTCTTGTACCCTGCGTATAAGGGCTTTAATTAATTAATTCTGTAGAAACGTCTGACCTCAGCTCCTAGGTACATAACAACCATTGATTAGTTAGGAGGAAATGTAATTTGTGACTATTGTCACGTGATGCTTTGGACAATTAAATGACGGATATATAATAAGACTGGTTCTGCTGGTTTAATTATGGCTTTCTATCGATGTATCCACGCAGGTTTATGTTCGGGGCGCAGGAGCAGGTCTCAAGTCTTCCTCCCAGACAGATCTATGATAACGTGAGTCTGAAGTTAAGTTCTGTCCATGAAAGGTTGAGTTGGACTGAGGTCGAGTCCTGTGTAAAAACCCTCAAAAAGTGTTTAAAAATGGAAATTTGGGTCTAACACGGGATGGGGCTAGGGCGATATTGCTTTAATTTGTCCTCTAACATCTCAAATTAGGCCCAGAACCAATAGGTAACTTATGTAACAAGTGACTTCAGCTTACTAGTGGTTGACCAAGACCCAGGCTTGGTGAGACATCCAAAGAGCTCCATGACTGTGGCACGGACATTCTGCCATCCAGGGTTCTAAGCTTTGTGAGCTAGAATGTTTCACTTAAGGGCTACAAATACTGTATTTGTGTCCAAGCCCAAATCTTTGTGTTGGTGACACCCAGTTTCCCTCGCTGTGGTGGCCGGGAGGACAACAGGGATCTCCGATGACACAGATGTCTTAAGCACTGCGGTGGTGAATGATGATGTTAAGCCATGACTTAACGATCATCCTACCACCTCTCTTTGGATCCGCCGAGGAGTCCAGATCAATCCAACTGCGCATTCGGGCCACAACAAGAGGCCTTAACTATGTGCGCAACGACTTCCACCGTGACACATAATAAATTCAGTACAATAGTCATCTATTCTATTGACACAACATACATTGGTTCCATGACAATGTCTCATTAAACAGACCGGTACATTCCGGGCACGATGATGACATCGGGAGGGTTACCATGTTCCAAAAGTTCAATGTTTGCATTGTGTACGTTCAATAGCAGTATATATAAGTCTGGGAGCCATAAAGAGCACATTTTTTGTATATGGTCACATTATGACACTATTTTGTATTCAGGTTTTTATAGCTTTTCAGAGTATTTTATTTTTTTAACGTCATTAACCATTTCTTAATTCCCTTCTCATTTAGATTTGCATATCCACGCCTCTCATCCCGGCAGAAACCAGTCTGCCCCCTGCTCTCGTACCGTTACCTAGTGAGGCTCCGCAGAAAGTGAACCGTAAATCAGGTAAGAACGGTACTGGAAAGCCCGGCGTTACCCCCCCCCCCTACCCGTTAACCGTAGACACAAATGTTTCTGTTCTTCAAGAATAAAGTTGTGTGAAATAATAAACATTTTATTTGTGATAGTTTACCCAAAAAGCCAGAAATTCTATTCCAGAATATGTGGAATTACTATTTTTTCCTTTACCTCGCAGATAAAGACAATTCGTTACCAAACTATTACGAGCTCCTGGAATTTGATCCTCTCGTGGAGAAGAACGAACCGGAGTAAGTAATCTGCATGCATTTTGTTCACAACGGATTATTTTGGTTAAAAGTCTGGATTCAGGAGAATGTTCTCTTTTTCTCGTGGGATTTCAGCTTTAAATGGTGATTTAAATTGAGATATGCAAAAGTTATTTATGAATTTAATAATATTAATTCTATTATATTTAAAAAAAAATAAGATTCTGTATTTCTTTTCTAGCACTGTTTATGAAGAAATCGACACATCGCAGTGGAACTCAAAGGCAGCGAAAATCGGTAATAACCTGGTAGAACTAATACGCAGCGAGGGCAATAAGCTGCCGCGGTGCCTCCTTATTGCCCTACGGGGTTTACCTTTTAGAGTTTTTTTGTTGGGGAGTGGCCAGAAGGGGGTGAGGGCAGGGGCTGGAGGCGGGGAGGGCCAGGGCCAGAGGCAGGACTGCCCCTCAACCAAATCCGAAGAGCCACCTTGGGGTGCTCAGCTTTAGCGCCACATGGGAGCTGCAATGGAGGTCTGTGCTGGAACGGTAAAGACCCCCATCAACTTTACAGCTCCCTGGGCCAGTCAAGGGAGATCGGAGAATCTCCAACCGGTCCATGATCCCCACTGCCTGCAACAAACATAACAAATGTGCAGCTTGGCAGTACGATGCCTAACATTTGGGGCTGTCCCGTGGATAGCGGGACGGTTGGCAGGTATGCACCATTCTCCCTGACCCAGAAAGAATATTGCTTGTTATATTGGAGCGCACCTTCGTTCATTACTTTTGATATTATTACTACTACTTACCTTTGATGTTTTTCTGCAGCGGTACCCTTGCAATGACGAGAAACCTAGGAGACGAAACACCAAACCCGCACATGCCTGAAAAAAAATAATTCCCAGACTCACCGGCAACAGAAGCTCTTACTGAATCCTCACTGTGTCCCAGGAGCTGATACTTTAATAGCAAATTGCCCCGACTATATAAGAAACTATATTTAACTAAAACGGTTAAACTCCTCAAAAGGAATATTTCTTAAAAATATGTAAAATTCATATATTTATACAAGGAAAAAAATACCACCTGGATATGCAAATTTTGTCCGTATTGTAAGCTTTAAATTCAAAAGAAATGAGTTGATTCTTGTAATAATCTTGCTGATTATTAGCAATTACCTAGCCTCATCTGCATAAATTATTTTTTTCCTCTATTTTTCTATCTTTTTGGACACAAAGCTACCCGAGGCACAAAAAAGTTTTAGAAATTGGCACTTAAAGGTAGAAATGAGTTACCGACGAAGACGTATCTTCTGTTAAAGACGCAAAAAGTTAATCTTTCAGAAAAAATATTTTTCATATTAACCTGAGAACTGAAAAAATATATATATTTCGTAATAGTTCACTTGTTTTTTATATCGACATTTCCTGTTTAAGCATATGATTTAGCAATGGATTTCAGATGAACTCTCCAGACACAACAAGTAGCATTCAGTAATATAGAAACATCGTTTCTTGGTTGTACCCAAACTTTAAGAGGAAAATAGATTATATATTTTTTGTAGATTAATTCTGTCCTTGCACCTAATTTATGGATTAAATTACTTTAATATTAACTAATACTTGTGTGTTTCAGGCGCCGACTACTTTTATTTAGTTTTTTTCTTTTTCTTACTTTATTATTCCAACTGGCTCCATCCTTAGAGGCTAAGATGAGGACTGAGACCTTTCTTTATTACGTATATAAAATTCTCAGGTAAGAAAATTTACTGGGTTTACTCTAGGAGTGCATAGGATGGACCTTGCTCTACCTACCTGGGGTACTTCGATGAATTGCGGTACAGGATAATTGAAACATTAATCCTCCTTCCCAATGGGTATAAGGAGCATGGGTGGGCTCTGTCCCTCCCCAGGGTATCTTATTTCATTTGAACACCCATTACACAAGGAGCTATAGGTAGATTACACACTCCCTGAAGGAATGATAACCTCAGACAGGATGACAATGGAATTGTTGGCCCATTCCCCGTAGGTTACAGTTTTACAGATTTTGTGAGTTGCAGGTGAGGACATGCAAATTGTCTCACTTACACATCACCAGCCAGCAAATGCGATGACCAGGGGGTCTAAAGAGACACACTCACATGGACGCACGTTGATTTAATTGAGTGCACCGTCCTGTTAGTGTAAACCAAAAGTCTAATACAGTCGGGCAAAAAACACAAGCTCTATATAGCTTATGTAAATATATTTATTCATCTTAAAAGCAGTTTCAATTTGATTAAAATCCTATAATTCCAGTAAGGAATTAGCTCCCTTCTTACGGGGGGCACTGACCCACGCATCCCCATTCCATTACAGCCGTTCCATCCACCGCAAAAGTCCTAGGTCCAAAACCACACACTGGGAAGATAAGACGTCTCAATTTACTCGACGATCCACAGATTCCTCTAAACGTCCATTCCAAGGAGTTACTCAATCAGATGACCGTGTAAGTGACCGGGTCACGTTAAGGCTTCTTATGGTACACAGAGATGTGCAATGGCTACCTTGTGGAAATGCACGCACGTGGTCCTGTCGCTGTATTTTACATATAAATATACTCTAGGTGTGTTGTCCTCCATGTTGAGGCACAGAAAACACGCCAAGGCTGGATGAACTTGCTCAGTTGTAGCCAGGGAGAGGTAACTTGTGACCTTCTTTGGCTTCAAAAAAGGTATAAGATAACGTGATTGTGTCCACTTTTATCATTCGGGGGTCCTCGGCAAATTCCGGGTCGATGTAAAAAAACACTGGCATGTCCACCTCTTCGTGGGGGTTCAGTCTCTGCTCTTCAAAGCAAAAGCACTGTACAAAATAACACAACTTAATATCTGAAGTCAAGTTAGCAAACCCGCAAAGTCTTCCCCAGTGGAAACTGCAATCGTGATTTACAAGAGCATTCTACGCACAGCTCGCCTCCCACACTCAAAGTGTTATTGGGCTTACAAAATAGTTATTGCGGTCGTTTAAAATCCACTCTGCCCTGCATGTCAATCAGTGAAAGTTTTATGATATTGTAAGGTTACTTCCGCTAAAGCCTGCATACAGTCCTGTGCGCTACTGCCCCCTTTTGGCATAGTGAATACAACGCAGGGAGATCACAAGCATTTCTGGTCATTAGGAAAGCTGTAAAGTATAAAGCAATTAGGGAGCAACAACACCTTCAAAGAAGAACCTCAACAGCTTATATATATATATATATATGTATATACAGTAAGTGAATAGGTTGGCTGTGTCTTAAGGGTTTAGGGTTCTCCTTCCGGTACCTGAATTTTGTTGAAGTACTGGCCAGCTTCATACGGTACCACATTGTAGGTGGATATCCCAATCACTGGCTTGTCTGTGGAGTTCTTCGCTCTGTAAAAAGCTAGCGCAGTTTCACCTGGAACCACCTGAAAATTAAACGGAGAAACAAGACCGTGGCATTAAAAAAAAGGCAGATATGTGACGTTTGCAACCCTAAACACCTCATAGACGGCTCACTTCTCACTGAGTATCGAGGTAGACTAGAGGAGCGACAAGCCAACTGCACAAAACACAACCCACATATTTACACACTCTCACATTTACACATACATACACAGTCCGTCACACTACATATACAGATTCATGCTCACACACCTATGAATACACTCTCATTCTAACACACACACACTCACTCACAGCTTTCTTTCTGGCTTCACGGCAGGGTCACGTAACATCACGTTACACAACCCTACTATGTTTCTGCCTCCCAGCGCCGGTCCAAAATTGTCCACAAAGGGCCAGTCTGACCAGAATTGGCCAGTTCTGGGACGGACTGGCCCTTTGTGGACAATTTTGGACTGGCCAGAGGGGTGCAATCGCTCCGGACTACAAGTCCCAAGATCCACTATATACTGTATTCCACGCGGACCTGCGATCGGACTACCCTGCGTAAGTAAAAAGACGTACATAGACTTCTGTTTGCTGAGGCCTAAAATTCCAGTGCAGGCTGGCGTGTACATCTGCGTTGAAATTGACTTTAATCACACGATCCTTCACAGGCTCCATCGTCTCGATCTGCTCAGAGTTATGTCCGGCCACCGCTGCCCCTCCGAGGCCGGTTGCCTGAAAGGGTAAGAAAATTCTGGGTCAATTTAGACTGAACTCAATGAAACGGCCTCCTTTATTAACGCGCTTTAAGAATTATTTTTCCATGGTTGCCATCAAAAGCTTGAAGTGGGAAAAGAAAATGTTAAAAAAAAAACGATTTCCATGATTTATACGGCCCTGTAGATTGTATGTTAGAAAACCCTTTGAGTGCCAAACGGGTGATCTATGGCATGTAGGTCTGATCCGGCGCTGCCGCCACCACAAAATACAACGTCATCTGCCCCCCGGCACTGCCCTCTGCCCCAATACAATGTCGTCTGCCCTCTGTCTTTGCTCTCTGCCCCGGTATCATGTCATGTGACCTCTGAAGGACCTTCCTGCCCCCTGGCACTGCCTCCTGCCCTGATATAACACTCTGCGTCCTCCGATGCCAGCCCCTACCATGTAGAAAATATTCCACAGAATAATGTATTTTAATTACACTCATTTTATACAAACTGAGCTTCTAGATGAGAGGGGCATCGGGGGAGGAGAGAGGGGCATCTGGGGAGGAGAGCATCTGGGGGGAAGAGGGGCATCTTGGGGAGGAGAGAGGGCATCTGGGGAGGGAAGAGGGCTCTGGGAGAGAGAGGGGCATCTGGGAGGGAGAGGGCATGGGAGAGAGGGGGAGGAGAGAGGGGGCATCAGGGAGGAAGAGGGCATGCACAGGGGAGGAGAGAGGGCATCAGGGGGGGAGGAGAGAGGGGGCATCAGGGGAGGAGAGAGGGGGCATCAGGGATTTGGGCCCCCAAAACGGAACTGGTCAAACCAAACAAGGACACTTGGAAGGTATGGATTACTAGAGCCTGTGTATAACCCTTGATGGTCCTGCCCGTGGCCCCTGCCCCTCGCTGTGGCTCCCTGTGGCCCCTGGCACTCGCCTGGCAGTACAGCCGGTACAGGGGCACCGCGGCATACGACATGCCCACCATCCCCACGGCGGCCGCAGCCACGTACGTCAGGACGGTCTTATTGCGGCTCCGCCACTCATCCTCCTGGCCGCTGGTGAACGGGTTCCGGCCCTTCAGCCCCCGGCGGGCCGCCCAGCTGGGGCCTTTCTGTGCCGGGGAGCGCAGTATACCCCAAGCGGGGCACCGGCCCCCCAATCTCCACAGCAACATGCTCAAAGTGCCCGTCTCACGTGACCCGGAACCTCCGCGGCTTCCGCCGACGTCATCGCCGGACTCAGGCGTTCGGCACTTTCCGGCAGAGGGAGTTCGTTTGCGTTCGAATGGGGAGCAGGGGCCGCCTGCCTGGCATGTGAGGGGTTAACAAGGTACCTGTCTGTCTGTCTGTCAGTCAAAGAGTAGAGGGATTCTGAGCATGCTGGGCGTTGGAGTCCATGGCAACTGACCCCTCCCCAAGACGTTCCACAGCAGCTGAGGGCTTTCCCTGGCCTTGGTATGAGAACTCATTCCAAGATGTTCTGCAGCAGCTGGGGCACCACTTCACTGGCCCTGGGGTCAGATATGTACCCCTTCCCCCTGTCTTTAGGAGCTGGGGGTTTACTGGGCAGTCATGCCACCAAGTTGATTGGCAGCTCTACATTTTAAGATGTGCTGCAGCAGCTGCGGATAATGCACTGGCCCTTGTATGGCCCTTTTGTTGCCTTACGCCTTTCCTGCCCCTCCGCGATGCTCTGCAGGAGATACGGGCCCTCTGGCGCCAGTCAGATATTACGTCGCTGCCGTCTGCTTTAAATCCAATAAGGGTTTTTATTTTCCCATTAAAAAAAAAACAGTAATGGTTTCTAAGGGGGGAAAGTGTTTTTAGTTGCATAGGAACCCACCTGTGGGCACGGCACTTACGCGGTTAATAAATACCGCATAAAAATACAGGAAGAAGAAGCTGAGACGGAAATCCGCGCGTGGCTGGAGGTACTTAGACGTCTCAAATAATTCTCCGTGCGCGCAAAGATCATTTGGGTGCATCAGGAATTAATGAGGGAACTTTAAAATGGCTATAAAGTACGGGCCTGCAATACTATACTTTATAGCATTTTTATGGTTCCCCCCTTAATTCATGATCCCTATAACTGAGAGTTAGCGGAACTAATTTATCAGCTCGCGTTGCCGGGGGACCGCATTACCTGCCGGACCGCGCTTTCGGAAATAGTAAGAATGCAGCGTTCGCCCCGCCCTGAACACCTAAACCCCCAAAATAGGCCACACCCCTAATTTAAAGATGTAAATAATATAATTGGGACATTATGGGACGCGTCGAAGCCGGGGCTGCGGCGATGCGAAGGAAGTGACATTACCTCAAGGTGCTCGATAAGAGCCGCAGAGGTAGCCGGACCCCCCAAAAAACTTCCGGAAGGGGACATTCCTCCTCGTCCTTCCCTCCCAGACGTTAGCCTGAAGGACGGGCGATCGACGAACAATAAGGACCACCGAGGTCTTTGAGTAAAGACGGCAGCCAATAGGCATCTCTCCCGCCAAAACCAGCCCGACCTTCTAAGGGTCCGGTTCCGAAGCCCCGCAGCCTTACGCTGTGCGCGACCCTTTCCAGAAATGTTTAGCCTGCCCCCCCCGGGACCCGAGAAGACATTTGGATTTAAAAAAGAAAAACCATTAATCTGAAAATACCGGTATAACGGAATATTATGGCGGCGTGTGTGCGCTTTCCTAGGAAATCGTACATTTTCTATAAAAAAACAACATTTTCTTACATTTTAATCATTTTTCTCCCCGCAGGTAGTCGAGAACAATGGCTGGGATGGAGAAGACGGCTGAAATAAGGTAGAAATCGAGATTTGAATCCCGTTTGTGTGGAAATTGTGTTTCTTTTTACACAGATACAAAGTTGTGTGGTATGGAAGTTGTTACATTGTGCGGCGTTTGTCTCAAGTGCTGCTTTGAAAACCAAAAAATACCGTAATTAACGTGTAGCCACATCAAAGAATTACTGGAGCAAGGGAATTATTTCATGTATAGGAAAAAAAATGCTAAAAAAAAATAAATAAAAATCAATATTTTTTTTAAATATACTATTGGGTAGGGATTTCAAAAAGTTGAATTTTATTCGTTGAAATAAATCACATTGTTAACTATTTTTTATCATTAACTATTGTGTATAGAGATCAAAAATGCTATAAAAATAAAATAACATTTTTAAACACCCCCTCTTTGAAAAGGTTTTCTGTATATATATTTTTTTTTTGTCGGATCCGCGCGGTTGTGTGTTGTGTGGCTCTTACTTTGCGTTGTGTTACTTTGTAGCGAGTGTCCCGTCCAGCTGATTACCGTATCTAAGCACACAAGCCTGGGACTGAGCCTCGGAGGACTTAGCAGCACAGAAGGGCCATTGATCTACGTTAAGGACATTATCCCCGGGGGAGACTGTCACAAGGTGATTATCCGCTGTCGTTCCCGAGGTCTCGGCGTCTTGTCTGGACCCTCTCGACTTTGTTTACCCCGCAGAGTCCAAGCCTGCGGTAGAAATTACATTCAGAACGATGGTTTATTTTGTCTCGCCGTCGGCTTTAACGTTTTGTGGAATGACTATTTTAGTAAATTAAAAAAAAGGTAAACTTTTTACGACTAAACCAGCTATAATATATTATATAACTTATAATATATATTATTATTATATGATTATTATATTATAAAACATGTCTGGGGTTTATGATGCGTTACAGGCTGGCTGCTGTCTGTCACTAGATGTCACCCTTGCATCACTCTGTTTTTCGGCAACTTATATTTTTTACAATTTATTTAGATAATTTATTATTTTATATATACATATAAAAACAAAAGAAATATCGTGGTGATTGACGATGGTGTTACCCCAAAACATGCTTGAAGAAGAGGTCATTTGTAGGGTTTGTACAGTAACACAATCGCACACACGACCATTCAAAAGTTTGGGGTCACTTAGAAATTCCCTAATTTTGTCCACTAAGATAACATGGAATGGATCAGAAATCCAGCGCAGACGGGGTTAATTTTGGAAATGACTATCGTAGCTGGAAATGGCTGATTTTTAATGGGATCTCTTCATAGGCGTACCAGAGGACCCTTTATCACTCCCATCAGCTTCCTGTGTCCAATGGCCCTTATCTCCCATCACTTCCTGAGTTCCAATGGGCCCTTTATCACTCCCATCACCCTGTGTCCCAATGGCCTTTATCACTCCATCACTCCTGTGTTCCAAATGCCCTTTATCACGCCCATCACTTCCTGGTCCATATGCCCTTTATCACTCCCATTCACCTCCTGCTGTTCCAATGGGCCCCTTTATCACTCCCATCACTTCCCGTGTTCCAATGGCCCTTTATCACTCCCATCACTCCTGTGTTCCAATGGACCTTAATCACGCCTCACTCCTGGTTCAAAGGCCCTTTATACACTTCCCATCATCGTGTTCCATGGCCCTTTAATCACTTCCCACTCCTGGTGTATCCAATGGCCTTATCACTCCCATCACGCCTGTTTCCCAATGAGTCCCTTTATCCCATCCATCACTCCTGTGTCCCAATGGCCCTTTATCATTTCCCATCACTCCTGGTCCCAATGGGCCCTTTTATCACTCCCTATTCACTGCTGTGTGCATGGCCCTTTATTCACTCCCATCACTCTGTGTTCCAATGGCCCTTTATCACTCCCATCGACGCCTGTGTTCAACATGGCCCTTTATCACTCCCATCACTCCTGGTGTCCAATGGCCTTTATCCCTCCATCAACTCCTGTTGTATCCAATGGCCCTTTATCATCCATCCTCGTTCCAATGGCCACGTTGTGTATCGCTCAAGTTTAGGCTGATGATCGGTTAAGAAAACGCTTTTGTATACAGCCGAATGTCCTTGTTTTCCATGAAAAACACTAAATGAATAACCCCAACTTTTCTTTTGTGGAAGCCAAATCTTCAGCTTTAATTCTTGCATATCAATGGAGGAATCTGTTAGATTTCCATGTCCATAAATTCCCAGTACTAGGTCGGTTGATGTTATATATCGTGATGTCTATATACATGTCTGTTGACTGCCTTGATGCGATTTCTTAAATGGAAGACGACGGTTCCTTGTGACCATGCGCAAGGCGTGGATAGCAGTCTCGCTGATCCAAGTTGTCTTCCTAGGGAAGCTTCTTAGGTTGTGAATCCCTGTCGTGTAGGGGCAGAAAAACACAGACAGCTTTGTTCCTGAATTCTTAAAATATCAACATTGTCTCTTTCTTGGTTGTTTTTTGTTAATTAGGACGGGCGTTTGCGACCAGGAGATCGTCTCGTCTCTGTCAACTCAGAATCGCTGCTTGGGGTGTCCTGTGAAGAAGCAAAAAGCTTATTAAACAGAGCAAAATTACGGTAGTTATCGGCTTTTACACAATGCAGGAGTTATCCTAAATTAGGAACAAATGCTTATTATCTTGTTTAAAGCAGAGGCCAGGCCTGCTGTGTGTCTCCTGGTCATCCCAACTTCAAATGATAAAACAGTTCTGTGTCCGGAGCCACGTCGGAGCTTGGCGTGTGTTTTAATTGGGAGCTGACCCAGGGTAGCGCTCCATTCTGCCCTTACTCTGCTGAGCGCTGGAGTATGATGTCATATCCCCGCGCCCTGCCTCTTAAGGACACCTTTCATTGTTCTGTCTCGTGTGTGTGCAGGAGCGGCGCTACCTGGGAAATCGCATTTATCAGATCAGAGAAGACGCGTCCCGAGCGGATATCGCACCCGGATCAATCTGCGCGGTCGCGTGAAGCCATGGACTTCACACCAACGTCGTCCTCCACTCCTAGCGCCGTGAAATCAGGCCTGCCGGTAGGTGTAGCAAACTGCACGTTGACTTTACTAATATCCAAATATTAAAAGCTTCACGTTCCTCAGCCTACTTCAGGGGTGAGCCTTATATTAGTGGTTCCTGGGTGTAGTATTTATTTTGCAACCCCTAGGCACCTTCCCCCACCCCCTATAATTAACACACAGACTCTCACACACTGACGCTGACCTCATACACTGACACTGACCTCAAACACTAACACACACTGACCTCATACACTAACACACACACTCCCACTAACCTCATACACTAACACGCGCTGACACTGACCTCATACACTAACACGCGCTGACGCTGACCTCATACAATAACACGCGCTGGCCTCATACACTAACACACACTGATGCTGACCTCATACACTAACACACACTCCCACTAACCTCATACACTAACACGCGCTGACGCTGACCTCATACACTAACACGCACTGACGCTGACCTCATACAATAACACGCGCTGGCCTCATACACTAACACACACTGATGCTGACCTCATACACTAACACACGCTGACGCTGACCTCATACACTAACACATGCTCACGCTGACCTCATACACTAACACTTACTGACGCTGACCTCGTACACTAACACACGCTGCCGCTGACCTCATACACTTACACACACTCACGCTGACCTCATACACTTACACACACGCTGACCTCATACACTAACACACAGCAGCCTGTCCCTAGTAGATCTGTAAATGAACAGCATGGCTTTTGTGTTGTTGTTTAGACTGCATGTTGCGTCAGCGACCCCATGTAAGTTTTTTGTATGTTACAAAGGTTCCCTGTTCGTCTCCGCAGGTCCAGAGGGGACAGGTTAAGGGCCATCAGAGCCCAGATGTCTCGGAAGAACCTGTGCCAGGTAATAAATAAGTACTTATTGCTTTCTCAAAATGCACAACGGCTAATTCCACCTTCCGGATGGCACCAAAGACCCCAACAAATCCACTGAATAAAAACAGATACAAGAATTAAGGAACGCCACCCGATTCTGAGCCTCTAATAGCCAGAATGTGTCGATCCACCATTCTCCGAGTAGCTGCAGCAATCAATAGATCTTCCAGCAGAACGCACATAATGAGCAGACGTTTCTAAAAATCAAGCAAGATTAGGTTGCCATGGCGGCAACATGCTTTTATTTCAGTGTCATGTTGAAGTAGTTGCCTTTCATAATGTCGGGGTTGGGTAGATGTGTTCTAGGTCATGCGCGCCTGCGGCAAGGTTCCAGCGCGTCCCCATCGTCTAACTGCAAGGAATATAACAGGGGGGGCAAGTTTAAAGGATTAGGGTTAGGACTTTCTAGATCTCCGCCAGAACTCTTGAACAGGAATAAGTCGCATTGTATCGCTCGCTTCTTACATCTTAAAGGTGCTCTTCCACCTACTCTGCGGACTTTTGTAACAAAAAAATACACATCGTTTTGCCTCGTTCATAAATGTCATGTGACATAAAAGCAGGCACTGATCGGTTGTTGTAATTGAATAGTTTTGTGTTGGTTTTTACGTGAATAAACCCTCGCAATAAAATGAACGATCTGCTAAATGTGCTACAAGGAGAAATCAAGTGGGACAGCACCTTCGATCTGGGCTTTTTTGAACTCCCATCGGCGCGTTCGTCTTTTTATGACCATGTCCTAATTAAAATCGGCACCAGAAATGAAAGGAGTTCTTGAAAAAAATGATCGATTGAATATTTGTAAGAAGTAAAAGCACTTAGCGCACCTTCTTTAAGCCAAAACGTTAATTTCGCAAGAAATATATCTGTAAATTAAGATTTTAGGTACAACATTTTCTGATAATATGGCAACAAACTCTGTCAGCCAGTCTTGGCTAGGGACGATGTTCCTGGTATTTTGTATGTAGTTATAAACCCATTATATTCGTTTTTTTGCGGCTGGATCAGCGCCTTTAAAGAATTTGCTTTATGAATATAAATATCATTAAATGATTAATAAATTGTTAATTGTATTTAAAACATAAATAACTGATAAATAAATTTTCTCTGTTTCTACATCTCTTCCCTCAGACCGTCTTCGAGAAAAGTTGGCTTTTTTGAATCCCGATGCCAGGATCAAGGTGGAAAAACTTGAGTCGGTAAGTCAATTCTGGTTGTTTCCCCTGTTTTTGTTAGGATAAAAAGGATTAAAATAAGAGTATTTTGTGGTGGATCCTGACAGCATAGAAACT
>VKOC01017530.1:0-27500 GCA_009364415.1 Spea multiplicata | reverse complement strand
TTCGAAGAACGTTTGCTGCAGCTGTAAAAATGGCAGATTTTGGGTCATGTAACAAGAAAGTAGTATTTTGTAGAGTGTATCGCTTTACCCTTATGACGGTACATCTGATTGACTGGTCCTTATTGCACTTTTGCGCAGGGACAGCAGCTCCTGGCTCCACCCACTTCTCATCTGGCCCCACCCACTCACCTTTCCTTTCCTTTAGTATTATTTAGTATTCTGCCCCTTCGGGTCTGACTCCATGAGACGAGACGAGGCCGTTCTGGGTGAAATCCAGTTTCCATTATGAGGGTCCATGATGGTTGCCCCCCCCGCAACTAGAGCTAACATTTGGGAATTGGGGTAGCCTCAGTTAACCAAGAGCTGCCAAGGGCCACAAGTTACACCGTGTACCCCTGAAAGGGTTAAAGATGTTACACCTTCGAGGCTGAAGCCGATTTTCCTCCAGGTCATGACTACGCTAATAAACCTCGTTGGGCTCAATGCTCGGCTCTTAAGGAAGAGAGAAGAAAGAGATGACAAGTACTTTCTTCTCCTTTCTGTAAAGGTCAGGAAGATCTCGCTAGTTGTTTAAAAGGATAATGAGGGCAGAAAATTAGATTATCGGAGTAAATGGGGTCTGCGGAACGGGAGGAGTCAGCTAGTTGGTGACACGGTGACCTTCCAAGAGCCTCCAGCGATATCGTCGGGGAGGATATACAGAGGGTACTAAGAAGAAAGGAGCCGCAGAACCTCGTTCTTTACAGCAAACGCGTGGTTAAAAGTGTCACGCCAGGTATAGGGTCCGCGATGCAGAGCCGGCACCGCCTGACGGGCAGACCATGGCTCAGGAAGGAGCACAACAAGGTCAAGCAGAGGTCTGGTACCCGGTTCAGGATCCAGCGGGGACAGTACAACAAGATAAGATAACTCGTGGTCAAGGCAAGGAACTGGAAACCGGTGCAGGACTCGGGACAAAGCAATGATATCTAGAGAGAAAAGAGATTTTGAACGGGCTACAAAGAGGGCGAGGGTGTATATTACGTACGATGTAGGTGTTGCCCTTTTAAATGTTTGCTGCTACTCAGAACTAAACGCTGGTGGGGTCACCCGAGACCTGAGCTCTGGCCACAACCCTGGCCTAAATGATGGAGAATCCAGCTCCCAGCGGAAGTGGTAGAGGGCAACACAGTAATGGGATAGACAGATGGCTCCTGAATCTAAAGTTTGAGGAGACTAGATTACACGAATGATAAATGCTTGAGTTTACCATTGCGTGGTGCAGAAGACCCCCATGTTAATGGCAGGTGATGCACATGATGTAATCCGAGGACCCCCCCCCCGCGCCCCTTTATCGCATCACAAAGACGGCTCGTTCACTATTCCAATCTTTTATCTCATTTGAAAAGGTGTCATTTTATGACGCGCGTTCGGGTCAAGACGTTCTCGCGAGTGGATTCGAGTGGGACAGCTAGTCACAGTCCAGACAACGAAGTGGGTCCGGGGGGGGGCGAAAGAACGTGGGGGCAGCGAGAGCCGGACCTCAACGCAGATCAATCGCTCTCGCCAAAATCCATTAAACCTGTGTAATGCCGTTTATAGATTCAGATAAGCAGCGTATAGAGCAGCCATCCTAACCGCCTGTTCTCAGGATCTGTGCGATTATTCCTCCCCAATAACTTGTCCTTTGGAAGATCATAGGACATCAGAAAACAAAGGAAAGGAAGCTAAACGCCGCCACCTTTTATTATAAAATCAGCTTTATTGGGGTAAAATAGTTCTCATATATATATTCTCATATAACAACTTCACAGTACAAAGAATGTGATGTCATAATCTAAAAGTAGAGGATGAGAGATGGAATGTAAGGAAGTTTTGCTTTACTGAGAGAGTGGTAGATAAGTGGAACAGCCTTCAAGTAGAAGTGGTAGAGGGTAATACAGTGAGGGAATTTACCCCCTGGGTAACACAAGTGTAGCAATTTACTCTTGAGAGAATCATAAGGGTTATGAAGTCATAAAGCAGGATTTACATGGAAGAAGATCATCAAAACTCATATCTAATCTGCATTTACCTTTCTTCTATAAATAGGACCAGCTCTCTGAATCAGAGAAACAGAAAAATCACGTCTCTGAAGAGCTAGAGAATGTGAAACGGGTAAGATTTAATCAATTTATTTTATTGACCTTTCATAAAAAAATTATTATTATTAATTTATTCCTTTTTTATTCTCTCAAATACAAAAAAATAAATGAGATTTAATATATGTGACAAAGTAAGAATGTACCTATAAACGTATACATATAAGCACCAAAAAATACAAATTCTTGCAAAAAAAATGTTAGTTCCGCAAGAGAAATAAGTATTAAAAAAATCATATTTAAATATACACAAATTTATAGTCGCACATTCTAGGACAATCATTATTAAATGAAACATCAATTATTATTAAACATTAATTATCTACAACTAGAATATTTTCCTCTGGTGTATGGATGAGGTAAAGACGGCTCGGCCCGCGACCCATAGAAAATATATTAAAAAAAATATATAAATTGTGAGTTATTATTACTCGCTTATTTGGTGAGGACACTGTGCTGTTCCTTTAAGTCTAAAAGTCTCTAAACTTATTTCCAATTTTCTCTTCAATCTAATTGAGTCTCACGGCAAACAATGTGCTTCTCCCCTTCCATCAATAACCCGCAGGCTCTCCGCGTTCGGCGCCCGACGCGAGGGGAATCTGCCGTGTTAAAAAGGGTCAAATTAAACCCGACCCGAGCTTCCAATATCTCACATTTAAATGGCTGTTAAAGCCGATGAGAGAAACCACGCAGAAACTCGATAAATGTGTTTACAAGGAGCTTATTCCGTGGTCGGCGGAGAGCGATTGAACTTCTAACTTTCTTCTTGTTCATATTAGGGGTCTCACCCCCCCATCTAATAAACTCAGGTTTATATATGAGGCAGATTAGAACACGGACCCTCGAGACTAGGCTTCATAGGATAGTTTTGTACCCTAAGTGCCGAAAGTAGACTTTATATTTGAGGTTTAATGAAGTCCGTTGAGTTGCGTTGACTTTAACAATGACTTATTGTTTCGTTGGAACACTGGGAGTACTTTGTGGGGGACGAAGTATCTGCGCGTTCCTCTCCATCTGAGTTACATCTGGACACAAGAATTATGACATTTTGTGCATACGGGCTATAGAGCAACATGGGAGGTCATCACCCGGTCACAGCTTTGTCCCCCTCGCTGGTTGAGGACCCTGATGAGTCCAGCGAGGAGACAATGGTGAGGTTCCCTCAAGCAGGTGGACCACACCACTAGTGATGATCTCTGCGGGCAGGGTTTGCTGAGATAGTAGACGGAACCCAGTAACATGGCCATGGTCTAAATAATAATATAATTATACATGAGAATAAATATATGAAACAAAGAAAAAATGTACCTATAAAAATATACATATGAGAAAAAAACAACGCAGATATTAATAAAAATTCTTACTAAAAAATGTTAGTTCCACAAAATATATACAAATTTATAGTCGCACATTCTAGGACAATCATTAAATTAAATATCAATCATTATTAACCATTAATTGTGATGTTTCTTTTTTTTAATCACTCTGTGGCTTTCAGGAAGCCAAAGCTTCGGTGGAGGAGGCCAGAGCCCTACGAAGCAGGATTCACCTGGCCGAAGTGGCCCAGAGGCAGGCGCGGGCCATGGAGATGGACTTTGAGGAGGTCATCCGCCTCTTGGAGGCCGAAATCGCGGAGCTGAGAGCTCAACTGGCAGATCACTCCGGCCAAAACAAAGTAAGCGTGTCAACCATATACAACCCCCCCCCACCACCCAAACCCGCGTTACCATGGTTCTTTCGGAGCTGTCACATGACCCGCTTTTCTCTTCTCTTTTTATCTGCTCCAGTAAAGTAGGTCACCGGTTGTTTAGTATTATTCTGTATTCCGACTGATGCACAGAGAAGGAGACAATGCAGATATTACAACCCTTTCGATAGTATATGTTTTGGGGGTTCTTTTTGGGGTGGTTTTTTTTTTTTGCCCCTAGAGGTTATTAATCGAAAATTCCAAATACCCTCCTGCAGGACAGGGGGGGGGTCACAAAGATGACCGTGCGGTTGGCTTGGACTTTACGGTTTGACTTGCGAGAACGAGACGCAGGGAATCGTTTCACTTTATCAAACACATCTGAGCTGCTTCAGCATTCCGTGACGTAATTCAATAATGAAATTAATCGAGGACAGCCGAGAACATCTTGTTCCTTATAGCTTCCACGTTTCAGTACTTGCGTTGAGCCATTAGGCGTTTGAGCATCTTGTATTCCAATGAAATTCAAAATAATAACATAATTCTTAAATTACATGTAAAATGTAGCTACGATATATATAATAATAATAATAAAAAATAAATATAATAATAAATATAATAATAAATACATATAATTAATAATAGATAAATACATACAATTATTATAAATATAATAATAATAATAATATACTAATAATACAAATAAATATAACAAAAATAAAAATAAATATAATAAAAATAAGTAGCAATTGTTGCTATAGTTACAATATTTTCATTTAGTAGATGAGACTGGCGTGACGTGAGATACCCAACGCACGTTATTACATTTTGCCGATTGGCCTCACGCCAGACCATCCAAATATGTCGTCCTTGACGAGGTCAACAAATCAATCAGTTCATCAAGAACACGCAAATAAACCACTTGGAGGTGCTGGAGACAAAAGCTACAACCAAACCTCTGTGTCCCTTTTTCCTCTCCTAGAAAATGTCCCTATTTTGTAGGAGACACACAATGGTACAGGGTGCATACCACCCAAGTGTCCCTGTTTAGTATGGCCAGTCTCTCTTCGGTCCCCAAATCCCCTGACGCTCCTCCTTTCTCCCCTGATGCCCTCTTTTCTAGGAGGTCAGAGTGTTTGCTGGGTATGGGGGGATCGCAGGGTTTCACAGCCCTAAAAGCCCTCACAATGTGTATAGAAACAGCAGGAGATGGGTTAATAAACGAAACGGTGTATAAAGCTGATATATAAACTGGTATCAACAGGGCGCAAAGCCATATAAAAGGTCTGTGTTAAGCCCCTCCCCTTGCCCCTCTGACCACACCCACTAAAACAGAACTGCCACTTTTTGGCCGTTTTAGTCGTATTGTCTCGTTTGGAAGATGTATGAATAAACCCGCCGTTTACATCACTAAACCGTGACGGGGTCTATTAACCCGCAGGACAGCGCGCAGGATCTGAAGCGGCGAATTACCGTCCTGGGCTGCCAGCTGCGCAAATCCGAGCTGGCGAGAAAAACCTTCGAAGTGTCCACGGAAAAGCTTCTCCAGTTTGTTGAGGTTAGTTTTTTTTAACCCCCTATCTATCCTGCCCCCCGTTACAGCGCGGGGGGATCTGACGTATATAAAAGGCGCTTGTTACCCATCAGGTATATATATATATATATATATATATATATATATATATATGTTATATGTTAAGTTTTAGACGCACCCAGTGGTATTTCCATTAGTCTGGCATTCTTCTAGATGTAGCTCGGCTGAGGGTGACAGGAGTTGTCAACTAAGAACAGAGGAAGAGTTTCTATGAATCAAACATTTTACCTTTACATTATCTTTCGCAGGTAAATGATTAATGCCAAGGAATCCATTTATTACATTAAGTCAATATTTGTTCTGGTTTTTTTTGCACGCAGAGTGTCCCTGAATTACTGGCCGACGATACGAGCTCCACGTTAAACCTCTGGTAAGTTACGCCACGTTTCTTCATCACGGCGGGGCAGGGAGGGTTTCAGACTCCAACTTGTATTGGTGGCCGGACAATAGGCCGGGAGAGGGAAGAATCAAAGTAATTCAAAACCTAGAAAATACATGTTGTGTTTTGAGGATGACATTGAATTGGGTCATATGTGACACTGGTGACATCACAAATGACATCACCCAGCATTGTATTTTCCGTTTTAATGGAGCATATCGTGTTGACCGTTATTTTTGTTTGTGGCCGCTCCAGCGAACGGATTCCTGCGTTTCCATCTCAGCTGTCGAGGCTGGGCGCAAACAGACGCGGACTCGCGGCAGCCCTCGCAACAGAAGCGAAAGAACTTGCAAGATCCGTGCGTTCCATCATCGAAGTAGACTGTGAGTTTTATGCGCCTGTAAATAATTGCATTTCACTCTTTAAAGCCTGCGGGGGCCGCCTCATGTTGCGCTGAGATAACGATGTAGCGGCAGCTCGTGATTTTTCTTTAACTAAGTCCTATAGCTTTTTAGGGCCAATACTTGGGAAAATGGCTGCTTACAAAAAAACCATGGCCACGTAAAGTCCATTGTGTCTGTCTATGTACCCAACACAGAGTTTAAGGTCACCAAAGGCTTGTCTTCACAAACCATATCCTCAAAACAAAAATACCTACAATCCCCCCTTCCACCTCTACCTAGTGCTGCCTTAGTGAATAAAACCCTTTGACCAATATTTATCCCCATGATACCCCGTGGCAGAACGTACCCCCGTGTTAACATTTTACATTCTAAATATTTAACTCGTGGCAAGGTCCGGGACCACTCGGTCAGCGTTGGGTTTGGGTTGTAAGACCCCGACGACACCGGCCTTCCCACCCCACTTGAAGGAGCGAAGGAGAAGGTGGGGACCTCAAACCACGATGTGTCCCATTTCCCCTGACATAATGAGATTAGCAGCCGCCTGGAGGGTGTCAATGAGGGCATCGTGAGTGACAGGAGTATCGGAAAACATGGGGGGGGGAAGTCAATACTCTATGAAGGTATCACAATTGTTATTATGTAACCGCTTGTTAAACTTGAAGACTGCTAAGTGGCAGAATAAGGCCAGATCGACAATAGACTTTTGTGATTTCGCATTCCCTTCCGCTCTTCAGTACAAAGCTTGCCGGGGCCCGGCCACATCGCTCCATTCAGCGCACCGTATTAAATGAAGCCTAACGACGGGGTATTCTATCCAGCGCATAGAATGGGGCATGTATCGGCTATTACCCCACCAGCCTCATCCTTTACCCGGGTTGTGCATATATAACGTTACAAAAATTAAACAATAGACTCAAATATTTCCGTGCCCAAAGGACCTCCTCGTTATTGCGATATTTAATTATCAAAATACAGAGCAGATGTTCAGAAAATAACACAATGCGGTTTTCAGAAAAGGTTCCTTTGTTTACAGGCGTAAACATTTTCTCGTTAGACGCCAGCTCTCTGTTACCTCCCGCGTCTTACCCTAAGGGCAGCCGTGAAATGTCCCGGGGGGGGAACGTTCGCTGGACGCCATGTGAAAAATAGTATTCCAGGCCCATGGACCTCCAGCGCTATGCGTGGGGGGGACATCAAGCACGAACAACTACTCCATTCAGTTAACAAATGTGATTAAGAGAAATAATGTCTTACTAAACCCAAGGTTCTTGTTTAGAATCTTCACTGTTTGTATCATCCAGAGGACTTTTTAAAGTGTCATGTGACCATCAGGGGCCCGTGGGCCGCATATTGATCGGAGTCTCATTCGGTTACGTGGACCGGAACTTTATAACCCTTCCCCCACCAAGACCTTTTTAATGGGCTGATTTAAACACGGACTGGTTTGAGATGGTTTCGTGGCCCTCGCCCCTCTAGCTGCCCCCCGAAACATTTAATAACACAGAATTTGTTATTTTTACTAAGCGCTTTCCAGTAATTAGTCGTCTCCCTGGGAAACTAAGACCCTTAATCCTGTATTTTTCTATGAAAACCCTTTTGTACGTTATGTTCTATGATCAAGCGAGTTCTCGTTACACCAAAAGCTGATGTAAGCACTAATTGACCTCTTTCTCTCCTCGAACCCGGGTAGTCCCAAGCGTCCCTTCCACCGCTTTCCGCCCCATAAATCCAGTCTAGACTCCACCCGACTTTTCATAATTCAGCAAAAAAAAACACAAAATAAAAAAAAAAGCTCTAAACTAAATGAAATATCTTTTTTTTTTCTTCTAAGCGCACTTTGTTTTGAATAAGAATTAGGTCGCCGGAGGATACGGTTTCAGCGTGGCTCCCCGGGGCCGTCAGATCGCATTATCGGGTGAATTACAACTCCGAGTGTTGCTTGCGAGGCTGATTTGAGCTCTCGGACGCGCAGCTTCCACCAAAAATCCTCCGCCGCAGCATTTTTTTGCTGGCAGAAGCATCTTAATTCAAGGAAATTAGTGAAACATCCCCCCCCCCGATTATTATTGTTCATAAAGAACTTTTAGAAAGTTTGCTCTCCTTAAGTTAAAAACGTAAAGCAGAACTTTGTGACGTCTCCTAAAAACGGCCAGAATCGGTCAATACTTGATGAAACCCCGTCCAGGATAATTGAGGTGGCCTCTGAGGACCTCCCGTGTCCTTCTGGCCAATGGCTACCAGCCCCCGGATTCTGCCCTTTTCCACCTTTACCAGTAAGGAGTAGGGGGCTTTTAAACCTCCCCACCTGACTACTATGTATCAACATGAGTTCTACGACTGTCCGTTCTTTACCACAAGACCTTCTCGCTTGGGACCAACAGCATCACTCGTCGCCTCGAATCCCACCGATCATTTACGAGTTTTGTTTCTTTTTGAATGTTTTTCACCTAAATCTACTCATCCGGGACGAGATGTCCCAAAATCAGTGTTCTGAAAAGAAGAAGAAGAAAAAAAAAGATTACTCGAACAAGCAGTCCTGTTTCTGTTAAGCCACCGAAAGCCATAAGCCTGCCGAGCGCGTGCACGGGCTTTATGTAACGGCGCGGAAATCCACACCGTTTACTAATCGCCGCCCGGGGCGCCTAATCCCGGCACATCTACCGAACTGCGCTGCACTTGTGCCGATTACACACCCTCCCGGGGGGTGGATCTCGTAAGCGCCGCGGGGACATCTCGTTTCTGGAGATGATACTCACCGATGACCCAGGGTCCCAGGCAACACCTGCGCCCCTCAGCCACGTATTAACTCCTTCAGCTTCACGTCCACTAGTTATGGTAGAAAGAAGTAGATTCTCACCTTGCATGGGTGACGGGCGACCTCGCTCCTGAAGTGCAAGCAGTGCAGCAATTAAACTTTTTATATTTATTTTCATAAGAGGTTTTAAAGTTTAGAGGGTTATATATATATATATTTATATTTATATTCATGTTGTGTTATATAAAAAATCGTTATTTTAGTTTCTCCCTCTTTCAAGGCTGCGTATTGTGGCGGATTTGCGGGGGTCGCTACTTTGCTTGTGTTACCAGATTCAGTCCTCAGTCATTTAAAATAAAATTTTCTGCTATTTACCGATTTTCTGCTATTTTTATAAATATTATATTTTGTAGTGTAAAGTCATTCAACCTTCAAACGCTCGCGAAAATGAATACCGAGCATGGAAGCAAAGTGACGTTCAGAACAACCTCTTCCCCGTCGTCCGTGTCAGACTCAATTGTTTCCATGACGATGCAAAGCGATGTTTTTTGGCATAATTCAATAGTTAGTGCTTTTTAAGGCTTTATGGCTCCTGAATCTAAGACGAGACCAAGGACTGCTGCTTTTACTAGACAGGGGCTGAATAGGGCCGGCAGTAGCCTTCATGAACATTGGATCAGCAAACACAACGTGCCGTCGGAACACAGGAGTGATGGGAGTGATAAAGGGCCATCGGAACACAGGAGTGATGGGAGTGATAAAGTGGCCATTGGAACACAGGAGTGTTATGGGAGTGATAAAGGGCCATTGGAACACAGGGTGATGGGAGTATAAAGGGCCATTAGAACACAGGAGTGAATGGGTAGTGATAAAAGGCCATTGGAAGAACCCAGGAGTTGATGGGAGTGATAAAGGGCCATCTGAACAGCAGGAAGTGATGGGAGTGATAAGGGCATTGGAACACAGGAGTGATGGAGTGATAAATTAGAGCCATTGGAACACAGGACGTGATGGAGTGATAAAAGGCCCAATTGGAACCCAGGAGTGATGGGAAGTGGATAAAGGGCCATCGGAACACAGGAGTGATGGGAGTGATAAAGGCCATTGGAACACAGGAGTGATGGAGTGATTAGAGTGCCATTGGAACGACAGAGAGTGATGGGAGTGATAAAGAGGCCATTGGAACACAGGAAGTGATGGGAGTGATAAAAGGCCATTGGAACGGCCAGGAGTGATGGAGTGATAAAGGGCCATTCGGAACACAGGAGGGTGATGGGATGATAAAGGGCCATTGGGAACAGCAGGAGTGATGGGAGTGGAAAAGGGCCATCGGAACACAGGAGTGATGGGAGTGATAAAGGGCCACCTGGAACACAGGAGTGATGGGAGTGATAAAGGGCCATTGGAACACAGGAGTGATGGGAGTGATAAAGGGCCATCGGAACACAGGAGTTCTCATCCAGGCTTGGTAAAATTCCAGCTTTTTCCACCATTTTCCTTTTTGTTTTGTCGTCTCGGTAACAGGTCGCTGTGATACGTTCAGTAGCCCCACGTAAACCTTTTCTTGACTTTATTATTACCCCCCCCCCGGTAATAATTCACATAAAAGCACCAGCGCTGGCGTACGCTCCTCTCGCCATTCATGCCGCCGAAGAGAATTGTGTCAGCCGTCCGAAGCCTAACCCAGATCTTCCTCGGCCATTGTCGCCTTTAAACGAGGGACAGCAGCCCCCGCCTGTTATTTCCGTCTTCGCACAAATGAATGAAGCCGCTGAAAGGCTGGAACGTCCCGCCGTCATTACAGTCGGTTTATTCCGTCTCTAACGAAGGCCGTATTGATTAGTCGGTGGGGGGCGTTCTGCTGAGATCTTGTGAATGAAGAAGACTCGTTTGCGGCATTACAATAATAACCGTCCGCCTGTTCTACTTTTTAAAGAACTTGTCTTTTTTTCCACTCTTTTGAGGGCTACGGTAATAACCACGGTAATAACCGTCCATCTGTTCTACTTTTAAAGAACTCGTCCTTTTTCACTCTTTTGAGGATTGGGGGGGAGGGGGGTGATTTAAACCACCAAAACTCAAGTTTTTAGTCGTCGTAGTCGCAAACAAAAATACATTGAACGTAAGATTTTGTTCTGTTCCTCTGGGGAAAAACAACCAGGAACCATTTAAAGCCCATATTTACTAAGATACGTTCTACCTAGGAGCCCTCTGTGGGATAATGTTCTATTTGCCCGAGTTTTTTTATCGATGTCGCTACAACTTCAGAATATCTTCAAAAGCCCTGATATTCTGATTAATTGCAGTGGAAATATTTAACCTCAATTCGTTATGCCCACCGCTACAGGTGCGAGAAACTCCTTTGGGTTTCTGTTTCGACACCGTAGACATCTAGGGACTTTCCGCTGGTCAGAACGTCCCCGTGTTAATTAATTTCATATCGTTACTCGACCCCAATAACGCTTTAATCGCTGCTTCTTCCGCCACGCGGAGTTTGGAGATAAGCAGGAGGCTTGCGCTTTCTTGTATCTCCTATAGACTGGCCTCCTACGTGGCTGGAAGTTCTGGCCAGCAGGAGACAATTAGCCTCAGCCCCCCCCCCGGGATGAGTCCTGATGTATATCGCCGCGGCTCGCCGACGGAGCTCGGGAAAGGTTAGGTGTAGATTAGCGTTGTGTAAACCCTACGGACTCCTAAGATTTCCTTGAGGGAGAGGACAGCAGTCAACCTTGCCTCCTGGTGGGCCGGAGGTCTACATAGCGTCCAATTTTACTCGTTGGTTCATTCTCTCCCTATCCCTGATTGGAGGATCGGGGAGGACGTCACTGGCGGGTTAGGTCCGTGAAGATGCGGACGAAGAAAGAAGATTAAGGATTGAAGATAGAAGAAAGAAGAGAAGATAGAAGATGCGTAGATGACCGGCGAAAGCAGAAGAGGAAGTGGTCGGTAGGGAAACATTTAGAGAGCGTAAGAGAGAGTAAGTGTGTGAGGGACCCATGAATTTTAGATGAAAATTTTGACCTTTTTGCTTCGATTTCGTCCAATTCGCGGGAGGGGGGGCCGGCCTCCGGTTTTGTGGATTCGTCGAATCGACAAATTTACCCCAATTCTGTAAATTTGCAATTCTTATGAATCCGAATGCGCCAGTCTAGAGGTTTCCAGGATTGTCGGAAATCGTCCTTTTTATGCGACTCCTTTTATGTATTTAAACATCTCCCCCTTCCCATCGCTCTCTGCTCCTCTAACGTCTATATGTGATACATAATGTAATAGAGATGCCTTTGCCTTTGTCTTTCCTGGAAGGGTTTTTTTCGATTAAAGGCTCTTTTCTCTTTTCGTTCTCAGGCCTCCCGTACGGCTGGGAAGAAGCTTACACTGCAGATGGAATCAAGTACTTCATCAAGTGAGTGGTTGTATAAAGCAGAGTAAGCATTTGAAACGGCATCTGGCAGGGAATAGGTAAGGAGACGGAGAGCGCATTACAGGAGCCCTCCAAGGGGGAGCCGATGGGGAGTAATTCAGTCTCGGCTTCGATACACTTTCAGTTGCTGTAAAGGCGGAATGTGGGGGTTATATTACTGTATACAGCGCTGGGGGTTATATTACTGTATACAGCGCTGGGGGTTATATTACTGTATACAGCGCTGGGGGTTATATTACTGTATACAGCGGAGGGGGTTTATATTACTGTATACAGCGCCGGGGGTTATATTAATGTATACAGCGCTGGGGGGTTATATTACTGTATACAGCTGCATACATCGTCATGACGGGCTATTAAAGGGTTAATATTTGAAGTCTCGGGGGCCGCTCGTTGTCCTGGGTATGACAGACGGTTAGATGATGCCTTTTATGAGCTTGCAGGCAATTTATTTAAATTATTGTTACATCTGAAGAAGAGACCTCTGAGCTCTTGTGAGTTTACGTGTCTCAGGTGTAAGATTGATGGGGGGGGGAGTCCAATAAATGTAATTCAGATGGAGAGGCCAGGTTTGTGACCCCCAGCATTTCAATATTTGGTATACATTCTCCCAATATAAGCTCAATATTTAAAGAGTTAATAAGGTACCACCTGCTGCTGGAAGCCGATTAAGACGTTTAAATATTTACTGAAGCCTGAAATGTCTGCGGATTTTCTAACAGGTAAGAATTGGACCAAAAAAAAGCGTCACTAATGCATTTTTCATCCTCGGAATGACCTCATTCTCCCACTTCAGAAAACCTGAAATTTGCCAAATCAGGAACTGAAAAAAAGTTGAAATATTTATCGGAAGACCCTGAAAAAAGCAGTTTCTGTAATTAAAATCCTTCGAGAAAAACTCAGCGAACAGACGGTGAATGTAACGGCATCTGGGTGTTTTAAAGGCAATTTTTCAAAGATTTAGGACATTTTCATCCTATTATTAATAATAATAATAATAATAATAATAATAATAATAATTAATATAATAATTCATTCTTAATATAGAAACCCAGACCCCGCTGGCAGATCGGCCCCCATCCGGCCATATGCCTATCCCATATATATGTTTAAATCCCCTCACTGTATTACCCGCTACCACTTCTGCTGGGAGGCTGTTCCACTTATCAAACTTCCCCCCGGCCCTCTAGTTTTAGGTTACTTAGTTCTGTATCTAACCAAAACTCCCCGATTTGAGAGAAGCAGGATTTTGCTCGTGTCAGAAAATGCTAAAAATAACCATGTGGGTATCTCTAAGCAGGGGCGGGAACCTTAACTCCACCCACTGATGGTGTTGCCCCAGAGGAACAGTCTAAGTTGTAGAATTCTGAAACCCGAAGGACTGCTCACTCGTGTTGATGATTAGACAGCATTTCTTAATGAGCGGTCGTTACCCAATCAATATCCTTTCCTGAAGTTCTCTCACTTCCCCCACCCCCCTTACAAAGGCTGTCTGAGCCAATCAGCAGCCATCAGCACCTTAACAATAGGTCAGAGATGAGTAAATGGGGAGGAATAATCCCGAAGTTCTTGAAGGACAGGAAGTTAGATAAGTTCCCGGCAATTACACCGATTCCAACCCCCAAAATATCAGTCCTGATGAGTGAAGCGCGTCGGCCCCGGGAGCAATGAGAGCCCGACGGCCGCCCCTCCCCCACCTGTACATACGCAGCCGACGCATAACTCTTCCCTGTGACACGCGTAGTGATGGGAGTGAATTCCCAGCGTGTGCTTTTTAAACCCCAACTAAATAATTGGCACCCCCCCCCGAGCTGTTAAGCCATTGATGCCCACAAGCAGTCGCTTAAAATCCGCTCAATTCAGGAACTTTCCATGCAATTTCTGCCCTACGTAAAACATACTTATTTCAGGATCAGTCTGTGAATTTCATGCCTAAAACCCCATAAATTAAAGAAAAAAAGACATTAAAAATAATAAATTATGCCAAAAAATATAAATTAAAGATTCTGTTCCACTGAGACGAAATATTCATCCCTAGCAAGAAAATCATCCGTAGCAAAACTGTCATTTTATATTTTTTTTGCATTTAAAGTTTAATCAGATAAGGACAGCACAAAAAAATATTTTTTAGTTTCTATGGCGACATCCTATCAGTGTCCGCTTTTGTCACATGACAATTAATTGTTCCCGACAAAAAATTTTTGTGAAAGAGGCAAAATGTTGCAGGATTTAAGAATTATTTGTGAGGCGGGCTTGGCGTTTCGGCAGGAGTAGGAATGATGTTTCTGATGCTGCATTGGGACGAGCCGGTGGAACGCGACGGAGGTTAATTGGGCAAAACCTATTAAATAAATACAATGTGGATTTAAAAAGTTAAACTTTAAGATTTCAGCCAATGTGGGGGGTTTTTCTTTGAATAAAGAAAAGAAAAATATAAAATTACAATTATTTCTTTATTCCCTGAGAGGGTGGTAGATACGTGGAACCGTCTCCTGGCAGAATTGGTAGTAATTAAGGTTTAAGTCTTTACAGCTGAACAATATGTCAGCCAAAATACATGCATTCCACGTCTTCCCGGAGAAATTGCGATATTAGCATTAATTTACCCGTTCCCTGGTGTCGTTTGAGAGGTACTTGGCGCACTCGGAATAATTCGCCCAGGTGCGGTTGTTACCGGGCACCAGCTCCCAGCTTCCGTTCATGTCACACCGGCGATAGGCATGGCCTGCAACGTGAGCAAAAAAAGAGAACAATGCTGACAATAACCGGACAATCAGGACCAAGAGAGAAAATAATATTTATGTTTAACCAAAGGGTCAAAGTAAATCCCCCCCCCACAAAAAAAATAAACGAATAAACAAAAAACAATATGTTTGCCGATCTTTTCTCAATAAAACCTACATTATTTGCGTCTCTGCACCACGTATGGGTCTATTCACTAAGAAGTTGAGTTAAGGGTTAACTTGTCTGACCGCAGCTGTCGCTTTGCTAAATACCTTGAAAAATTTGCTGATCTGTGAGTTGTTGGGGGGGGGGAGTTTGCTGTGACTTTCATTTTGCGAGTTACAGGCGAGGGCATGTTGTGTGTTCACAGTGACATCACATGCCCTCATCTGCAACTCGCAACATTCAGATATATTAAACAATGATTATTATTATTATTTTTAATTATTATTAATGGGAGGGGTGCCGATTGTCTCCCCTTCTCTTACCCTGAGCATGGTGCGTGAGGCTATTACATCTGGGGGGGGTATATGCCATGGGGGGGGGCACCTTTGCTCCTCTGCCCTGCCCTCCAATGGGCTCCATAGACATGTTTCTTATCTGCTGTCCTCCATAGACTTACTTTCATTAGTTGGAGAGTCTGACTTGGTGATTAAGACTGAGCCATTCTATAGTTTCCCATGGGCAGTACTATGGGGTAAAAAACTACAACTGGGGTAAAAAAGAAAACAGCAAGATTTTGAAAATGAGTTTGGTTTAAGGCATCTCTGCGTTTTTTCCCCCTGGTTTTACTCATTTCCAACAGCATTGGATTTTAGGGATTCATAAAATTTTCTAATCAAAACTATTTTGTAGCAGAGATTAAATATTAATAAATTTTAGCCAACAAAAAGCTGAGCGTGGGAATGACTCATTCTACAAATAATAAAGTATAAATAATGAAACATGCGCGGCGGGAGCTTCTATTATTCAGTTCACAGAGAGGAATCTCTGCCCAGGTTATTTTATCGACGTAGTCGAGGACTTTTGGAAATGTCCTGACCCTGAGACTCTCCGAATAGTAAAAGAGAGTGGTAGATAAGTGGAACAGCCTCCCAGCAGAAGTGGTAGAGGGTAATACAGTGAGGGTATTAAACATGCATGGGATAGACATCCGGCTCCTGAATCTAAGACGAGACCAACGACTGATTAAGGTTTGAGTCGTTACAGCAGGAGAAACGGGCGACTAGACGGGGGCCGGATGGGGGCCGATCTGCCGGCAGGTTCTCTGTTTGTACGTTGAAAGAGAACGTAAGCCTTAGTTTTAACGTTTGCCTTTCAGCACCACGGACAGGGGGCCGGAGCTGGACAGTACAGAGCTTTTTGTGTTCTGGTCCAGCAAACTTTAACCCTCTCATAAAATGAGTTAACCCTTTACATGAACGATGGCCGATATGGCAGCCATTAATGCGGTCCAAAATGGAACGTTACTGAGACAGACTTGGGGCAGCGGGGGCAACAACAGCCCTTCTTCAAATCTTTCCAAACCCAAACTTTACTATATTTTAAGATTAAATTGGCTGGAATTTTCCAAACCTACAGAATTTCATTCCAAAACAGTTATAAGTGGAACAGCCTCCCAGCAGAGGTGGTAGAGGGTAATGCAGTGTATTAAGAGACAAAGGAGGATCTGTGGAGGGGTTAGAGAGCGCGATGTACACAGCACGGCGGGACTGTTTACCCAACCAACCGCCGATTAACTCGATCCCTACTGACACCGCGGCCCCCATCCGGCCCCCGTCTAGTCGCCCGTTTCTCCTGCTGTAAAGACTCAAACCTTAATCAGTCGTTGGTCTCGTCTTAGATTCAGGAGCCGGATGTCTATCCCATGCATGTTTAATCCCCTCGCTGTATTACCCTCTACCACCTCTGCTGGGAGGCTGTTCCACTTATCCACTACCCTCTCAGTAAAGTATAACGTCTCAGCCTCTGACCCCCCGCCTCTCGTTCTAACGCTTCTCCTCCTTTAAATAAATGTGAAAGGTTTCTGTTCTCTAACACCAAAGATTAACGATTTATATAAATAAACCAGGATGTACAAAAAAAAAAAGTGTGAACTTTGTTAAAATCACCAATATTTGACACATTATATATCATAATATATTTAAAATTATTTCAAAATCGCCATGGCAACGGCTAGTAAAAATAAAAAGAATGTTTCAAATTGAAAACAGAAAACATTTTATCACTTAAATGACGTCACGAGGATCCCGAACAGCATTTATTTTTTGGTACTTCTTCAATTTTTGATTAATGATTCTTTTTCCCAAAAAAAATATTATCTATCCTTAAAAAAAATATAAAAATATTTTAAAAATCAACATAATTTCTTAGCCCCCCCCCAAAAAATTGGAACTTTAGGGACTTTTCTATAAGTTTGACCAATTGAGCCTCAAAAACATTACTTCCTGACCTGGGGTCTAAGTGGAAAAAAAATGTTTGTTTTTTTTTCTGGACGTTTCCCATAAATTTACAGATTTAAACTAAAATTTGGTTAAAAGCGAAGTGACGAGGAATCTGCCCCTTCTTCGTTCCGGGGTCAGACCAGCGGCGCTCCCGGGTACCGGCACCATGCGCGGGCGCGTCTGCGTTACCTTTGTGGTTGAAGTCATAGATGTACTCGGGGCACGGGACGGACACCACGACCCCCGGCCTCCCCTCCGGCCAGCAGACGACGCCGTCCCACTCGGAGAGACAGAATCCATCTGCACGGAGCAAACACACAGCACCGGAGAGAGCGTTAGCGGAGGTCGCACTCCGTGGTTATTTATGATGTCATCAACTGAAGCTTATGTGAAAACGAGCCGCTCTTCAGGCATGCGATGATGGCGTTAATGGAGTTGTGATAAATTTACCAACAAATTTTTACGATGAGAAATAAACTATTTTGTAATTAAAAACATTAAATCCAGAATAACAAAGCGGGAAACCTGCGCTGCGGGAGAATAAACTTTCCTTCCCATAGTTTGTGTATTCCTCTCTCTCTCTCTTCTCTCCCATCATCTCTCTTCTCTCTCTCCTCTCTCTCTTTCTCTTCTCTCCCATCACCCCTCTCTCTCTCTCTCTCTCCCTCTCTCTCTCTTCCCCCACATCTCTCTCCCCTCTCTCTCTTCTCTCCCATCATCTCTCTTCTCTCTCTCTCTCTCCTCTCTCTCTTTCTCTTCTCTCCCATCACCCCTCTCTCTCTCTCTCTCTTCTCTCCCATCACCCCTCTCTCTCTCTTCTCTCCCCCAAGCCAAACACACTGAGACCCCGCAGTCTTTCCTTTTAAGTCGTTTGTAAATATGGTGATAATGTATGTTTTGAATTATTTGCACGTATTTATGGAATTTGGATGCAGACGCTGAGTATATATAAATATAATATAATACCCTCACCTGTTTACCTGATAATACAAAAATTCTGTGTCATACAAGAACGATGATGTAAAGCAGCCCCCCCCCCCGCCGCTAAACACTGAATCCATCAACATTACAAAGGTCACTGATAGAAGGACATTTTTACAAAGACAGACTTTAGTGGACATATATAAAGCAAAACAGCACCTGAGTATAACAAGGGTTTCCATGGTGACTGCACTACTACCATACAACATAACAACAACGATAATAATAATAACAATAATGGTAATAATAATAACAATAATAATGGTAATAATAACAAATAATAATAATAATGATAATAATAATGACAATAATAATAACAACAACAATAATAATAATAATGATAATAATAATAATAATAATGGTAATAATAACAAATAATAATAATAATAATGATAATAATAATCTAGAAATTGAAATCAAGTCTGATCTCATGGCCACTAAAAGTATAATAACAGCGACTTCATATAACAGACGTCCGGGCGCCGGGGATTTATGATTCGCCTTCCTTAAATAATCTGTTTTTTGGAATAAATGGAATATTTCCCGGTCGGCTTCTATCCGCTTCTTCCTAATAGTTTTACTAAAAGTCACTTCCTTCTTTATTCAAATTCATCTCTCGCCGTCCATGAAACCAGAAACCGGTAACACAGAAACCCAGAATCCAACAGCAGATCGGCCCCATCCGGCCCCCGTTTAGTCGCCCGTTTCTCCTGCTGTAAAGACTCAAACCTTAATCAGTCGTTGGTCTCGTCTTAGATTCAGGAGCCGTACGTCTATCCCATGCATGTGTATTACCCTCTACCACCTCTGCTGGGAGGCTGTTCCACTCATCTACCACCCTCTCAGTAAAGCAGAACCAAGATAGTATAATAATCTCTAGATGCTATATGTTGATATGAATCTTTTTTTGTGTGATTTTGAGGTCCAGGGGTAGTCATACATCTGACCGAATGTTTTTTTAAAGATAAGCTGAAGTTCTGATAAATGAGCATCGCTTTCCGGTTACCGGACACACAGATCGATTCGCCCCGCGCGGCCCCCAGCTGCTCCCCGTTAATAAACCCATGGAAGTCGGGAGGACGGATGGAGCCAATTTTTGCAGCGTCTTTAAGACAATCGTCGCCTTGTTGGAGGCAGACGGAGAGTCTTGAGATCTCCTTAATGTCAATTTGCTGGCCTCGGCCTTCATGCAGCGACTTCTCGGGGAGTCATAGAATCCGAGAGCGACTGCACGCCGCGTGACGCTAAACGATATTCTGAGACGTGACCGGTAACCGTTATAACGGGAGCGGTACAAGTAACCAGAGACGCAAAAAGTATAATGTGCACACGCTGGAGCTTTAATTTACTGGGAGGGCGGTAGATAAGCGGAACAGCCTCCCAGCAGAGGTGGTAGAGGGTAATACAGTGAGGGGATTAAACATGCATGAGATAGACATACGGCTCCTGAATCTAAGACGAGACCAAGTGTGATTATATGTAACGGCATCAGATTGTTATTTTAGTTTTTAGATTTATAGAATAACATTGATTTCAATGTGCAGGAAGTGTACTTGAGTATGCTTCCTGCTTATACTTCCTGGTTTCAGAAGAGGAAGTTGGGGGAGGAGCTAAATGGAGACAGAAGCCTCATTTTCTATCTCTAATAACGAAAGTACGCAAGCTCCGATTTGGGTGCAGTCAAATCCTTCGGCGTTCAAACAAATCGGACTTCAACGTTATAGCCGTCCTGGTCCCAGAAAGCGCGGTCCAAAAATTTAGGGGGTAGGGAAGGCGATTGTCCTCCCGGCCGCTCTGATTTGAAGATTTTGGGGATGCTTGCTCATTGGGTAATCAGGACATCAGGCAGCCTTTACTCGATGACTGGATCCTTTATATCAATGTGTTTTTTAGTGCACTAAACAGGTAGCGATATCATTTTAGTGGCTGACAACCATAAAGGACCTCAGAGGTCCCATCATCAGATGCCATCGAAAGACAGCGTCTTTAAACATCTGAAGAAGAGACCTCCGAGCTCTTGAGCGCTCGAACGCGATTGATTGAATAACTCGTTGCTTCATAAATGTGGAAATGAATCGATTAATCAGAAAGATTCCGATAGGCCGTTCGGTTTCATTTAATGGGAGACGCTGAATGTAAACAATTATCAAATATCATCTTTTTCTATAAATGAAAAGGCCAGAAATTGGTAAATCATTTCCTTTAAGATGTTTCCACTCGACGAACAAATAAATGGCGAGCCGCAGATACGATGACCCCGTTATTGCCCGGGGCAAATACATTTTTTTTTACAATGTATAACATTTTATTTTTATGTCGGGGGGGGGGGGGTGAAATAAAAGTCAAACATGCATTTGGTTCACATATGGAAACCATATGACCCGCGGAGTGTTTTTAACCCTTGCTGTGCAACAACGTATCCATATGGCTAACGCAATACACGGAGCCGCGATAAAGCTGGTACCTGATCATAAATTTAACCCTTTAAAAATAAGATATTTGTCTTATATAAAATACAATGTATAGCTCAAATTAGATCAAAATGAGTTGATGAGTTAAATATATATATTAATCATCTTTGAGAGTTTTGATAATTTCCTTTCCGGTAATAACACAGATTTTGTAATCAGTTTTGGACTCGCGCCATTAAAGGGTTAACGGGAATAAAATCTTATTAAACCATTTCTGAGAAACCCGTCCAGCAAATAGAATTTTCTATAGGATCCCGAGGAGGCAGACAGCAAGACTCTGGCGAGGCGGTTAGAGGACGTTTAGCATACTTTGCTCCACCAATCATAATATAAAACGCGAAAATTCAACAAAAGCCCAAATTATATTTCTGGGAAAGAAAAAAAAAAAAAAAGTGAAAAAAAAATTTACTGGTAAGAATTACGCGAATTAAATTTCACTTAGTAAAGTAGAGTCATTGAAAAAATTCTTGCCGTTCGGCGGCGTCCTCGTAGAGGGTAATTGCCGCCAGACAAATTATATTTTTTTAACATTAACATCTTAATGGTGTTTTTTAATAAAAAAGAGTCTATTTTTGGGGGGAATAAGTAGGGATATTGTTGGTTTGGGGATTATTAGGGATAATTAGACAGGGAGGTGCTGTCTGTGCCCACGGGTTCAACAATAATGGAAACAGACCGCTCTAATACAAGGATACATTGTATACGCACCGGACGCTAACGCGTGATTGGCCGAAAGCAATGTGGCCATATTGGCCATATTTTTTAAGGAATAAAATAATATTTTTAGTCCATCATTCCTGCCGGAAACTTTGAATAAAAGTACCATAAGGCTAAAATGATGAGCTCGGGGGAGGGGTCCACATCTCCCGCTGTATCTATAAGTGTAAATGTATATTTGTTTTGTTTGTTAACCACCCTATATTTAAATTGTACAGCGCTGCGGAGTATATTGATATATAATATATATAATATATATTAAATAAAGAATAATAAGAATAATATTTGTATCTATCACTGACCAGCGCATGTAAAGTGCTGCCCCCTACAGCATGCGGGGTGTATAACATCGCAGAACGGAAATCACTGACTTCGTTATACTTTCTGCTGAGAGGGATAAAACTTTATATTTTTCTTAATTTTTTTTTTTTTTAAGTTTGTAGACCCCCGGGGATCACTCTTTTATTTGGTATAATTAATAATATCGCGATGACATCATGAATGTATTTTTCATTTTTTCTTTATGATTTATTTGATTGCGCAGCGATCAGTAAGCAGGGTCTTTGCAGTCCTGTTTCCCTGATCCCGGAGGGTTGCACAGATTTGAAGCTGGATCTAAACAAGTTTTACTTTACTCAGAGGTGGATAAGTGGAGCAGCCTCCCAGCAGAGGTGGTAGAGGCTAATCCAGTGTATAGGTTAAACACACAGTGATTGCTGCTGATTAAGCGCTCGCTCCGTAAAAAACAAACAAACAATAATTTAACTAAAGAACACAAATTGAAATGCAATATCCTGATTAGCTGTAAAGGATCAGCAACTACAGGAAGTCGATAATCCGTACGGCGGAGCGAAAAAAAACCAACAGGTTTTTTATTAACCCCAGAAGGACCGAGGCTGTTATTTACACCTGCAGACCGAAGCATCATCAGAGAGCAGTGCCGCGCAAGTTAAGATTCTCCTGCCGGTGAAAATTAAAATTCATAAAAAATGAATATTAAAAGATAATTATTTAATTCTTTGATTTTACTTATTTATTTTTAATTTTTTTCATATTTTTTTTATCTAGATCTAGATCTAGAAGCGGGGTGCTGCAGCCTTGTTTTCCTGATCACACCTCAGCAGCAGGTGGGGCGTCAACAGCAAGATGGGGTTTTTTTTACATTTTTCAAAGTTTCCATCAAACGCCTGAGCTTCAGTACAGACATTTAAACGCTCTCAGGGAATCGGTCCTCTCACAGAGCACCATCGCGGTGTCTCTGCCCGTGATCCCCATCGCGGTGTCTCTGCCCGTGATCCCCATCGCGGTGTCTCTGCCCGTGATCCTCATCGCACTGTCTCTGCCCTGCCCGTGATCTCATCGCGGTGTCTCTGCCGTGATCCTCATCCTCTGCCGTGAATCCTCATCGCGTGTTCTGCCCGGATCCTCTCGCGGTGTCTCTGCCCGTGATCCCCATCGCGGTGTCTCTGCCCGTGATCACCTACTACATCTCCTATCCTCCTCCGCCAGCCACTTAGCTGAAAGAGCATTATGGGAGATGTAGTCCTTCAGCAGCTGGAGGGCCGCAGGTTGGACACCCCTGTGATAGGCGGTCTATTACACCTCCTGGGGCAACAGTATTTATTTTTCTCTGCCCTGAGAATCCAATCCTTAACCACAGACCTTCTGTTAAATAAAAGTAGTATAACTACAGCAGCGAGAATGGTCTAAATAAACACAGGGAAGTTGGGATGGGTGGGTCACGGGGAACGGACCATTGGGCTTCTGTGATTAGGGGATAATAATGATAAATAATGGAATATTCCGCGCTATGGGGGTTGGGTATAAAAAGCGATTCTGTTTCACAGTGGTGTTAGTGCCATAGCAACCAATTTCTATTTACTGGATCATTCTGTTGGTTGCTATGGTGATAACACCCCTTTTGTTTGTTCTTTTGGACGTTATCTTTTCGGATTTTAATGTTTCTCTAAGTTTTCTGCTGTACTTTACGGCGTCCGATTACTTTTATAGTAATTGGAAAGCAACAAATTATCATTTCAGCCGCAAGAAACCTTTTTTTTTCTTTTTTTATCTCGGAAACACTCTATAAACCCATAAACATGGCAGACGCGGCCGCGGCGTCCCGGATAATACGGCCCAACGTTAGCAACAAAAGAAACATAATAATGGAAAAAAAACAAACCCTATAAAATTGACAAAATGAAAGACAAAGAAAATTCATAAAAATACTGGATTTTATAAACAAAAACAAAACTATTAATTTGAACTTTACAGGGCGAGGAGCTCGATTTCCCCGCGGCCTGAAATATCGACTTGGTATAAAAATTGTAATTATTTTACTCTACCTTCTAAAAAAACCCAAAAAACTTTATTTTCAGTTTTTTAACCATGAAATGGACTGCAGAGGTCCAAAGGTAACCAACTCAGTGCCCTATTGTGACCTCACAAACACCACCTACCCTTCTTATCTGCTCTTTTTGCCCCCCCGACAGAGCCCTCTCTACATCGGGTTTTGCCCGGAGTCTCCGGGGGGAGCTCTGCTTCTCCGGGTCACCGTGCTCTGTCTCCAGGGTATGGGAGTGGCGTCTAGGCACGCCCAATCCCCGCCCCTATCCCTAAACTCCTCCCATACAGATTTAAGATATCTAGAGCTAGCCCAGACCTTGTAGGCAATGAGCCCCACCCCTCACATTGCTAGCCCCGCCCCTCTCCACGCCTCTCCTGGAAGATGGAGGGCTCCAGAGGGGGAGCGGCAGCCGTCCGGTGTAGAACCAGAAGGCCAGACCACCATCTTGGGCTATCGGGCCCCCCATGTGCGCTGCTGCTCAGTCACAATGGGAGATCTCCGGTCAGAGTAGGGAACATGGCAGCCATGGAGGGGACGGCTGAGGGTGCTGCTCTGGGTCAGGCCTAGGGCAGCACCAAAAGGAGGCACACTCCCCGAAAATAAATTCTCAACCAATGGGCCGCGGCGTTCTAAGCTCTTCTAAGAGGGCCCTCGGTTATCAGTGTTTGGAGGAAACGTTTAATCTCCTGGAGAAACCCGAGAACGTTATTGGAAACACATGCTGGCGTCTCGGGTGGGGGGGGGGACGTGACATCTGAGTGGGAAACATTCGGTGGTTTTGTAATAAAAAGCAGATTAATCCCATTTGAGGATTATGAGGACAGGTGGATGAAGCTGCTGGATCACGGATTCGAGAGCCCCCCCCAAAAAAGGACGCGGGATAATCCATTTATTGGCCCAAATTGGACGCGCTCTTTCCTGATGGACTATTTTACCCTAAAATGCGTTTAAAAAAACAACATCTTTCTACATATTTAGATTCATTTTAAAACGGAAATAATTTTTGGGGGTAAAAAAGAATTTAGGGGACTATTTTACCCCTGGGAAGCTGAGGTCAGTGGCAGCCTGTGGCAGAGTCAGTATTATCGAATCAATTTCCTCGCTCTTCTCCTCCGGTTATCCGACGCCATCATCAACCATCAGCAACTTAACAATAGGGGAGAGATAACTTAATTGGGGAGGAATAATCACTCAGAGAACATGTTATGATGGCCGCTCCCATAGTATACACATCGCTTTAGCTTCTGATCTATATATATATATTGTTTATTTTCATCTCTTTATCGTGTTCTTCCATAGAACTATTAGAATAATGGCGAATGTAAAATTAACAGAAACAATAAAGTTAACAAAATACAAAATTGACAACGCACATTAAGACATATCGGTAAAGTAGAAAAATAGGGCCCTGCTCTTAGGAGCTTACAATCTATTAGGGACTTTGGTGTCGAAACAGTTAAATCTAGGATTTGGGTAAAAGGACATGACCAACCGTGAGATACTTTCCTCAATGTATTAGCCTCTGCTGGGAAGCTGTTCCGCTAATCTACCACTCTCTCAGATAAGAGATGATTAGGGTGATACTTATGTCCCTTTTATTTGAGTTTGTTCTGTCATCGGCTCGTACGTTCTATCGTTTTATCGTTTTATCGTTTTATCGTTCTATCGGCTTGATTTTACTGCAAAGCAGACGGGAATGTCAGACGACATTCAATCCGTATCGATCGCCTCATTAAACGAGTTAAGAGATGTCAGGATTGAGGTCCTTCCAGGGGCCGCTCGGTTTAACCGATTAATCTCTGTGACAAACGGCTGAATACGATCTAAAGTCACCTTATAAAATCACCTCGCAGCAAATAGCCTTAGCCGCTGGTAATCAGATCTACGAGCCACTCCATAAACCCCTGGATCTTCCCATACAGGCTTAAAAATAAAAAGCTGCTTTTTATTAGAGAAGGCAAATGGAATAAAACGCTTTCATTCACCTGGAGGGGATACTTTAGTAAATACAGGGGATTATTAAAGAGTATAAAGCCAGGTGCATAGGTAACCCGAGAACGGTTCAATAAACCATTCTCTATTTCTCGATTTTATGACATATATATTTTGGTAGGCGAATACTTAGCTTCTGTATGTATGTAGAGATTGAATGGGTTAACAAGACAGGTTTTTTCAAGACAACGTTTAATTGAAGCGGCTTATTAATTGGAAATTAATGTAACATTACACAAGGAGTGAAAGGGTTACTACCAAAACAGGAGAGTTTATTTCCTAGAGACAGGAACAGGTTAACGTTAACTAACTGTTAATGTCACTAGGAGAGTGCTCAGAATCAGCACTCAAATGGTTAATATTGTTGGGAGCGCATATAAAGTTGGTACTCAAATGGTTAATAAGACTGTAAGCTTGTTACACGCAGAATAAGCTGTGGAGTGGTCAAAGTATTACCGTGAGAATGTTACATTGTATCAGAAGTGAAATGGTTAATGTTATGGTGCGCTGGCTAAACACAGGATTGGCAGTGAAACGGTTAATCCTTTGGTGAGCGTATGTAAAGTCAGTAACCAAATGGTTAACATCACCCTAAGCTTATTACACACAGAACAAGCTGGGGGGGGGGTGTTACTGTTGCTGCACAATTGTTGCTCAGAATCGGTACGGAAATAGTTGTGTGAAATGGTTAATGTTCCGTGAGACTTTAGCACACGGGAGCCAGCGGTGAAATAGTTAACATTACTGCGAGATTGCTAAAGAGTATCAGCAGTGAAATGGTTAATATTAGGGCACGCTTGTGCGTACGTATTGCGCGAATGGCAGTGAAATGGTTAAACGGGACGTGTTATTATAACATAATTATGGTTATATCCGGTGCACCTGCGCGGCAGTAACTCCGGGGAATGGCCCCGCAGCTGGACCGTAGGTTCAGGAGCCGTATGCCTATCCCATGATTGTTTAAATTCCCTCCCTGTATTACCCTCTACCACATCCGCTGGCATGCTGCTCCACTTATCTACCACCCTCTCTTTAAAGTAAGAAAAAAAAAACCCCTATAATAACAAAACTCGTAAAATCAATCTGGTGCATAAAGGGTTAAATATCTATTCCTGCACTCGCCCAAGCTCTGGATTATAAAAGTCTTTATTTATTAAGTTTGGCATTTAGAGAAATGGAAACGTGATTCTGGTCGGGAAAAAATTCCGTCGATTGAACAGCCTTTAAAAAAAAAAAAAAAAAAAGAGTCCCGGACTGAATCTTTT
The DNA here is from genome assembly GCA_009364415.1 of Spea multiplicata. Taxonomy (NCBI): domain Eukaryota; kingdom Metazoa; phylum Chordata; class Amphibia; order Anura; family Pelobatidae; genus Spea; species Spea multiplicata. Next base: position 199 of record VKOC01017530.1, on the reverse strand, counting down.
CGCAAGATATAACCAAAAAATAAAGAAACAATAAAATAAAAAATGGCAGAAAAACCAATATCCGACAGAAACGCGGCATCCGAAGACAACGATATTGCCGTGTAACTCGATAATCTGCCTTCTAATTAACTCAGGGCTTTAGTTTTTATTATTGGGACTTCCTGGAAGCTGCCGAAGTTTCGTGGCAATAGAGAAAAAA
>VKOC01017529.1:0-11911 GCA_009364415.1 Spea multiplicata | reverse complement strand
AAATTAAAAAAAAAATAAAATAATAATAATAATAAAAAAAAATAACAGCACTGACCTGAAAGTCCAGGGTGCTTCCAGGTCAAATGCTGGGCTGATCAGATCGCTCCTGGCCAATAGGAGTGATCGGATCATTATGGCAGCCCACGGATGACCCTGCTCTACAAAGAGAGAGGGGTCATCTAGGGTAATTATGAAAAAAACACAAATTATTAATAAATGAAAAAATCATAATTATTACCTGATCACTTGTCGGTGACATTTTAAGTCGCTGATTATTGATCGGTCTCCCTGATTGATGTCAGCGGCCTAAACTTGTCACTTACAAGTAATCTGATTAAAAAAAATATTTAAAAAAATGTAAATGCACATCTTCCAGTTTTGCCCTCATAGCTTCCTCAAAAAATGCATGAACCATGCATGTGAGGCCTTGTTGGAATCGGGGGATCTTGGTGAACAAAATATGGTGTTTTCTTCCACTGTTGCACTTATGGTGTGCAAGAAATTCAGTGCAACATTGAAATGTATGCGTTAAAAACGCAATAAAATAATTTCCTGGGGAAGTTTGGCAGACATCAGTGAAGAAATGGTTAGCTGAAAACTGTCAAAACTACCCTAGTTGAACACCTTGACTTGTCTACTGTTCATAAATATATACTTTTATGGGGTACTTTACAGTGGGGGGCTTCCAAAATATCCCAAATGGGATATGGGCCCAGGAAACCAATTTCTGAAAATTCCAAATGTGAAAACTAAAATGCGCATGTTCCAGTTCTGCCCTCATAGCTACCTCAAAAAATGCATGAACCATGCATATGAGGCCTTGTTGGAACCGGGGGATGTTGGTGAACAAAATGTGGTGCTTTCTTCCACTGCTGCACATATGCTGTGAAAGAAATAAATTTTAACATTGAAACGTATTTGTTAAAAACGCAATAAAATAAATTTTCCGTGAACTTTGGCAGACATCCGTGAAGAAATGGCTAGCTGAAAACTGTCAAAACTACCCTAGTTGAACACCTTGACTTGTCTACTGTTCATAAATATATACTTTTATGGGGTAATTTACAGTGGGGGGCTTCCAAAATGTCCCAAATGGGATATGGGCCCAGGAAACCAATTTCTGAAAATTCCAAATTTGAAAACGAAAATGCGCATGTTCCAGTTTTTCCCTCATAGCTTCCTCAAAAAATGCATGAACCATGCATGTGAGGCCTTGTTGGAACCGGGGGATGTTGGTGAACACAATTTGGTGTTTTTTTTCTGCAGTTGCACATATTCTATACAAAATATAATATAAAATCTAAAGCAACATTGCAACATATGCAAAAAAACCAAAAAAATATAAAAATACCTCAAAATTTGGCAGCAATTGGCGATAAAATCCCTGTTTGAAAAGTGTCAAAATGACCCTAGTTGTACACCTTGACTTATCTACTGTTCATAAACATATAATTTTGGGGGGATAATCAGTATCTGTGACAACTATTAAAGTTATTAGACTATGATGCCAAATTTGAAAAAAAATTACATTTCAAAAACGTGATGCATGCCTTGCAGTATTTGCCCTATACTGGTCAAAATAGATAAAAATCCTGGCCATGTTGGGTGGTTTCCAAATCAGGACAAGTTAATGAATATATTTGGGATAATTTTTTCCCATTGGTTCAATGTGTGTACAATTTGTATGTATACAAAACTGTAAAAAAATTGCGTTTTTTTCATTTTCCCCCCACTTTTTCCAGTTTTTTTCAAACAAAACAATGTACTACCCAGCTTAATATGGTTTCAAATGAAAGCCCTACTTGTGCTGAAAAAAACAATATATGATTTGTGTGGGTGCACCAATTGATAAGAGAGAAATTACAGTTGAAGACAGACATGGCAAAAACACAAAAACGGCGATGGCTACCGTACGTACTTGAGGTGGATGCCGTGATTCTATCCCAAAGAGATGATTAGGATAACCAACTCCATCCAGTAGCCGTCTTCTCCCAGACACTAAACCCTGCAGAAAGAAACTATAGCGTGGGTGAGAGAGAAATGCTATTAGAAGAATATGTGACACTTATTGGATGGCACCCTTCATCCCATCACTGTCTATACAGATCACAAAAACATTGAGTTCTTCAGGACTGCCAAACGCCTGCAACCCAGACTTGCCAGGTGGTCTTTGGTTTTCTCACGCTTTCGGTTACACATTACATATAGGCCAGGTTCCCGCAATACCAAGGCCGATTCGTTATCACGTATGTTTGAAACACCAACAAAGCACCCTCATGAAGAGAACACGGTACTTCAACCAGGGCACTTTTTAACCATCACACGGTCCATATGGGACATCCTCCGCCTTCACTCCTCCAACATAGATCCTTCTGATACTACAAATCTGCAGTGCAGAGGAGGACTATACTACCACGAAGATATGATTTATGCACCTCCTGTTGTGTGTCTTTAGGTGTTGCAACATTTCCATGACACTCCTGCGGCTGGGCATTGGGGCATCACATAAACCATAGACTTACTACAAAGAACATTTTGGTGGCCTGGCCTCGAAGATGTCCACATGTTCGTACGGTCCTGTAACATATGTGCCCTTTCCAAAGGTTCTCGCAACAAACCTGCTGGTTATTTGTATCGGCTACCGGTTCATGGATTTCATCACTGATCTGCCTAAATCAAACCATCATACTGCTCTCATGGTAGTAGTCGACAGATTTAAAAAAATGCTTATTTTATCCCCGCAAGACATCTACCCATGTCGGATGAGACTGCTGCCTTTTTTGTCAAAGAAATATTTAGTCTTCATGGATTACCAGAGAACATTGTGTTCGACAGAGGAACACAGTTCGCATCAAGATTTTGGAGAGCCTTTTGCACATACAACGTTCATTATCTAGTACCTTCCATCCCCAGAGCAATGGACAAACAGAACGAATGAACCAGACCCTGTAACAGTATCTCCATTGCTTCACCTCACATCTACAAGACGATTGGTATTAATCCCTACCACTGGCAGAATTTGCCTATACTAACCATATCCATTCCTCTACACAGATATCTCCCTTCTTTTCCAGTTATGGCTTTCATCCTTCCATGCTTCCTGTTTGGTTCCCATCTCCACTTTGGTTCCTTTCGGTGACAGCACAGATTTCGAAGATGACCAGTGTCTATAAAGAATTACGTACCACCTTTACCAAGTCTCAACAGCGGATAAACACTGTACCGCTACCCCCATCTCTAATCCCAGTGACAAGGTATGGTTGTCAACTAACCATCTCAACTTGAATTGTCCCTACAAGAAACTAGGACCCAAATTTGTAGGTCCCTACTGTAATAAATATAAGTCAATTATTAATCTCCAAGGACAACAGCTGGCTCCCAATACAATGGGATTCCTCTTGAGTAAACCAGTTTCAAGGAATTACACTAGTGGCGAAACCCAAATGTCCAGGAACTCCCAATACATCAAATCTCCCTACCAGGTGGGCACAATAAACAGGAGATACAATCTTCAATCTCCTACAACAAAGGACTGTAGGAGATAGTATCTGTGCTGGAGACAAGCATGTGTTTGTCCTACAACAAAAGGATTGCAGGAAACAATATCCACATTCCAGAGACCCACCCTGAATTGGCCCTGAGGACCATCAACTTCACTGTGGGGGCAATCTAACTTCATGGACAAGAGCGGTCTCTACAGGCAGCTGGTGCAGGTGCAAGATTGTCCTTTCCTAAGGATGAGTGGACAATAACTCAGAAGATGATTGGCTGGGACTGTTTGGGCATGGTGGCTATAAAGGTGTGAACAGAGAAGGAGTGGAGAAGAAACAGAAAGAAACAGAAAGAAAGAAGGATAACATCAAGGTGACAGGGACACCCCATCCTTACATGCACACATAGAGTCACTAGCATAGTGTAGTTAGAGTCATAGAGCCTTGTATTTCAGACGCTTCTCTTTATACTCATATATATGTATTTGTTATTTTAATAAACCCATTGTTTTAAGCCACTGGTGTAAGTGGAGTTTCATACGACGAGGAATTGGTAGTAGTTAAAGGAAAGCCAGACGGGTGAAGGTATAAATCCCGGGACATAAAAGGTATTTTCTACATTGGCGAAGCCAGGCAGGTTAACGTTCCAGAAAATTTTTTGAAGACATTCCTCGGTTGGCCCAGGACTACGTCGTGAGCATTTTGGAGGGCGGAATTCGTATGAGAATCGGTATTGTGAGTATATAAGATGGAAGCTGTTAATATATTTGCGGATAAATCAACTGTTGAATATGTATGTAATGATAGTTTAAATGCTTTACAGTTGTTAAATGATTTACTGTTACAGTTTGAAAAGGCTAATAATAAGATAGGAAAATTTGTAATTGATAAGAAAAAGAAGTATGCGGCTAATTTAGCTCAACTTGTTTTACAGTATAAGTGTGCATTAGAAAGGATGGAAGGAAAGGTCATGTCTAATACCAATGTGCAAATAATGCCTGTAAATGTCTCTGTTGTTGGGGTAGATGGTTGTCCTACATGCCAATTAAGTAGAGAGGATGTAGAAATGTTGGGGGAACAATTTGTACAAAGGGGACACATTATAGCAACACTAACTCAGAAACTAGAAGAGGAACGCTCTAGACACAATACACATTTTCCTGTTTATACTGCAACAGGAGGTGAGGAAGCACAGTGTCACACTCCATCAAATACAACAGGTCACGATACAGTGCAACGTTCGCTATTTACTAGATCTGAGACAACCACAAGCACGTTGCCACGAACACATACGTTCACAACACTTACTCCTTTTCCAGAGGACCCTCATAAGAAATATGCTCGTGAAATTAAAACCCTCATCACACCTTTTAATTCAAGTGCTCACATGGTAGACAATTTAGTTACATTTGAGCAGTTTGTTACCCAGTATAGCCTTGATGACCACACTGCCTGCCAACTGCTTAAAATTTGGTTGCCTCCGTATTATAGTAACTCATTAGAACTCCAACAGCAGTATGGCTCTTGGGCTAACAAGGAGGAGCGCAGTAATCAGATTATGGCCCTTACAAACGTAGATATTGCGGACACATCCTTCTTAGATAGTATTTTGCCCCAGCCCAATGAAGACCCTTTTGCATTTTGCACCAGATTTCATGAGGTGTATTGCAAGGTTTATAACAAAACAGGTTTGCAAATAGGAGACCCAATAATGTTACGGATACTAGCAGGAAAATATAAGGGTATGGATTCCACTAACCGTAACTTATTAGCTACAGCTCGTAATTTTCATGAATTTCTAAGAATGTTACATGACTGGAGGAAGGATCATACACTGAAAACAAACTTCCAACACATTGCTTTAGTAACACAAAATGAAGGTAACAATACACACCTGCATAAATTAAGAACAGACCGCATATGTTTTTCATGTGGGAAAACTGGACATATTAAAAAACACTGTTGGCAACGCAGAAATAATTATCAGGAAAGGAGGGGTCAGGTACATGCGGGAGTATATCACAATACTGCCAGAAACAATGCATGGCATTCCACACGACATAACCCCTATACACAAGCAAGACAGCAGCTTACACAGATTTCTGAAAAAGAAGGTTATAACTCTTATCCCACCCAGGTTAGAACAGTAGAGGAGGCAAAATCTTCCAGCCAAGTAGTCAATGAGATTCCAGCTGCACCTCTACTTGATCTTAGGGATGAGGGGTGCACTGTACTCTCACAATAGGGATGTTAGGCCCCTGTTAAAATGGAACCTATCTGCAAATTGCAGAAGGACCATAACAGTCGCCCTTGTGTTTCAGGTGTGGTCGGGGGCCATCACACAAATATACTACTGGACACAGGAGCTGCTGTTAGTCTAACATCTTTACCGTTGTTTGTCTCACCATTAGCGCCACAAACTCACTTAATAGGATTAGGGGGAGCCCAAACAAGAGCAGTGTTAGCACCCTCTGTACCTATACAGCTGAACTCCTGGAGTGATGAATTTCCTATGTGGTGCACCTCGCAGGGTGATGAAACTATTCTAGGTGTGGATATAATGCGCAAGGAAGGGATGCTTATTGATTTGTGTAATGGAATGTTATGGAAAGACACACGTAATCGTAAACCAGTAATCTTGGATTATGAACATCTCTCCTCAATCCCAGCTATACACAGCGTGAAAGATGCACCTATACAATTCCCACTTACAGATAAGGCAGTAGTTCCAGAGGTGTGGGCTCAAGGTAAGAATGATTGTGGAGTTCTCAAAGAAAGTGAAATTTTGGTTCAAGGGTCTGACCCTCCCCCACAAAGACAGTATAGGTTTCTAAGTGAAGCTATTGAGCCAGTAAGGGAAATATTGCACAAAAATGAATGTAAAACAATATTTCATGCTGACACAATTAATGACTCTGTACATGTCTTTGTAGATGGTTCACGGTACTGGAAGAATGGTAAGTTTTACACAGGTTGTACGGTGAACTGCCCCTCCAGGAATTTTGATGAAGCTGGCAAACCACTTGCACATACTGAACAACTGACAGAGCTTATAGCGTTAGGCCAAAAACATAAGGGCAAAATAGCGATCGTAAAGGTAAAAGCACACTGTAAAGATGAAGAATATCTTTCTTATGGTAACTGTGAGGCAGACGAAGCCGCAAAAGAGGCTGCGATAAATGGGACAGTGATTCACCCTGAACCGTTAATTGCCAAAATTTCTCCTTACAAGCTTATGAATGGAAGAGTTATGAACCTCTCGCATCCTGATGAGCCTACACTTTCAACCCCTCTCAGGGAGGCAATATCAAAAGAACAGTTTCTTAAGGCAGTGCAAGACCAAGTTCGAGCAAATTTACAATTTGCAGCAGGCAACATGGCAAGACCATGTAAAGAGGGGAGTGACGCAGGCGACCCGTCGAGTCTATTTGAACCAGGCCAGTTAGTCATGGCAAAAAAAAATTAGGACCCATAGCACCATGGAGTGCAAACCGGGAAGACCCCTATATAATAAATAAAAAGCTTGGCTGTAAATTGATTAAAAAAAAGTGGTATATGATTTTGAAAAACCTCATTAACTTTTGGTTCTTGTTTTGTTTCTTCTCTCTCTTTCTCTCTCTCTTATTCTTTTTTTTCAGATGCATCGACTCAAGGCCAAATCCTTAAGGCAAACAATTACTTGTATGCTGACTATCTTGGGACTCCAGACAGAGAATAATAACACCAGTAGTTAAGGAGATAGTTAAGAATTACTTTGTTTGTATGATATGATGTACTGGTATTTCAAAATGGGGAATGGGTACAAATTGATCTTTCTCTTGGCGGTCTACATTCTGTGACAAAAACATATGTCTGCACACCAGGACAGTATAGGGAGGTATACAGTTCATGCTGGCATAATAATTCACTGTGTCAAGTAGGGGTTGAGACAGTCCCTACTTCTCAAATTGTGTCATACATGGGATACGGCAGGGTGTGTTATACGTTATTACGAAAGATGAATCAAGTGGAATGGGTTTCTTCTGATGGGTGTTGGGGTAATTACAGCTTGTCTAGAGGACTCTATTGTGGGGATAATTTGAATATTCTAAACATTTCTGGCATTATTTTTAGGATTCCATTCATTAGTCGACATTCTATTGAATACCTCCCTTCACATTTCGGTGATACCTCCTAATCTCAGGGATGCTACTATTTTATTTAAATGGAGTAAAATATTAGAATCAGACATTGGCCTACTTAAAAAATGAAAGAATCTGATGATCAAACTAAGGTGGTAATTCAACATCTCCAAGGGGAAATTGAACAACTTATTCTTCACATTGATTCTATGTCCACAAATAATAATTGGGATCATACTTTTGGACAATCATTTTCTAAAAATAATTTTATGTATTATATGTTTCACCCTGTTGTTATTATTTTCATTTGTACTATTATATGTTTTATTGTGAAAATCATTCTTTGTAAATCACTGAAGCGCCTGACATCCAAGGCTAGACATACCATAAAAGAATTTAGATATTTACATTTAAGTTAAACTCTATGATAGATATGGTATAACTACACCAGGGTGCCACTGAAATCCAAACATACAAAACCACTAATCTGAAGAGGACCTGCATTATGGATTTTATTCTTGACTGTTTGGAATGGTTTTCCAGCCACAGCAAACTGGGTTTACGTGTGTCATTCAGACACAAAGGGGGGAGATGTAATAAATATAAGTCAATTATTAATCTCCAAGGACAACAGCTGGCTCCCAATACAATGGGATTCCTCTTGAGTAAACCAGTTTCAAGGAATTACACTAGTGGCGAAACCCAAATGTCCAGGAACTCCCAATACATCAAATCTCCCTACCAGGTGGGCACAATAAACAGGAGATACAATCTTCAATCTCCTACAACAAAGGACTGTAGGAGATAGTATCTGTGCTGGAGACAAGCATGTGTTTGTCCTACAACAAAAGGATTGCAGGAAACAATATCCACATTCCAGAGACCCACCCTGAATTGGCCCTGAGGACCATCAACTTCACTGTGGGGGCAATCTAACTTCATGGACAAGAGCGGTCTCTACAGGCAGCTGGTGCAGGTGCAAGATTGTCCTTTCCTAAGGATGAGTGGACAATAACTCAGAAGATGATTGGCTGGGACTGTTTGGGCATGGTGGCTATAAAGGTGTGAACAGAGAAGGAGTGGAGAAGAAACAGAAAGAAACAGAAAGAAAGAAGGATAACATCAAGGTGACAGGGACACCCCATCCTTACATGCACACATAGAGTCACTAGCATAGTGTAGTTAGAGTCATAGAGCCTTGTATTTCAGACGCTTCTCTTTATACTCATATATATGTATTTGTTATTTTAATAAACCCATTGTTTTAAGCCACTGGTGTAAGTGGAGTTTCATACGACGAGGAATTGGTAGTAGTTAAAGGAAAGCCAGACGGGTGAAGGTATAAATCCCGGTACATAAAAGGTATTTTCTACACCTACACAATCTTACGTATAGTCTCTCCAGTGGAAGTTGAATTGACTCTACCACCTTCTATGCGGATTCACCCTGGATTCCACGTATCACTTTGGTCCTGGTACGTGTGTTTGAGTGCCGGTGTTGCAGAGCCTGTCCTGGTGCGTGTGCTTGGTGTGTTGATGTTGCAAAGCCTGTCCTGGTGTGTGTGTTTTGTGTGTCGGTGTGGCAGAGACTGTCTTGGTACGTGTGTTTTGTGTGTCGGTGTGGCAGAGCCTGTCCTGGTGTGTGTGTTTGGGGGTCGGTGTGGCAGAGCCTGTCCTGGTGTGTGTGTTTGGCCATCTGTTTCCTGGCACTTCTGTAGGAATAAATTGAAAAGAAATTAATTTTTTAGTTATTCAGAGATAAAAATGCCCTCCTGAATTTGTAGTCACTTCAAAGGACAAAACTTTCCAGGCCCAGAGATCCGTGAGAGGAAAAGTAAAGGTTTGTGTTGTTTACTCTATTTCAATCTGCATATTTTATTAAAAAGGATTAGTGGCACTATATTGTGGCTTCAGGCATCCCATCACATTACATCAATATGCGTTAGAAAGTCAGGAAAAGATGGGCATGGATGGGCCAATTGAGTAGACTTGCCCCCAGGCCTTAGGCTGCCAGCCCTCCACTGAGGGCAGTATAGGTATATACGTGTTTATGGGTAGGTGTGCGTAAGGGCAGTGTATGTGTATATATGTGTTTATGGTGCAGGTATGTGTAAAGGCAGCGTGTTAGGGCAGTGTCAATAAAATAAAATAAAAATAGCCAGGAGGGGGACACAATTTTCCATTCTTGCATCAAGTGCAAGAAGAGCCAGCTACGGTTCTGCTCACAACAGCCAGGCAAGGTGAGTGCCTGTGGCTCTGTCTCTGCACTTACTATAAAGAAAAGCTTTCCCACCCTTCTTAGCTCTGAAGCAATACCTGAGGAAGACAGAAAAACTTTTGAAACTTGCCTTTGAAGTATTCGAATAAAAGGTATCATTGCATATTGCAATATATATATATATATATATATATATATTATATAGTTTTGTCAGTGGCATGATTTAGTGGTGGAACTTATTAGAACTTATCTTTTCCCTTTCTGAGTATCAACCCTGCCCACAATTTTCTTATTGATGACTTAGAATACCTGTGGCCAGAGTACAAGGTCTCACAGCTCTGTCGTGATGAGCGCAGCTTCACTTCTGAGCGCCAGCATATGACTTCATGGAGGGGGAAGCTGGCGGTTGCTGAAAATTCTTTCATGAATAAGCCGCTTGTTTGCAAGAAAGTTTTCAGCGACTGCTCGGCGCTCTAACGGACCGGCAGGGTAGTAGAAGAACGCAACGCAGAGCCTGAACACGAGCCAGAGCAGGCGAGAACACAGGAGAGTAGTCACAAACAAAGCCGAGGTCAAGGATTGGAGAAATCAAGATCAACGTGAGACGAAGCCGAAGTCAGGACTGGAGCAAGCAGGATAATCGTGAAGCAAAGCCGGGTTCTAGGATTGGAGAAACCAGGATCAACGGGAGACAAAGTCAGAGTCAGAGTCAGGACAACACCGAACCGCATACAGAGCCCAGAGCAGTAGATAGGAATCTCTTTGACAGGCAATCCATGGACAGCTAAAGTGCCCTAAAGTGTGAATAATATGAGTGGTTCATTCAATCAATAATCTGAGTCATCTTTTACCGTAATTTGCCTGTAGTTAAGCATGCTGTTATTCAGCCTGTTTGGCAAAAATGGGGCACGTCTGAACGCGACTGACACTGACATTTGGTGTTTGGAGGTGTGTTCAGGTCTAGAGAGAGCTGTCCAGTTGCGGGCTTGGTTAGAAGTTGGTTGCGTAGCAAACCTAAAGGGTTATTTGCCAAACTTTTGGAGACATGATGTTAGATTTATGTAAAATAAGAGGATGCCGTGAGACGTGATGCTGTTAACTTGACCCACTGTGTTTGGAAAAACGACCGGTGGTATGCACCAGGGGCATCCTAAGCAGCTGTGCCGCTGTAGACGGATGGGGTACCTTTTCTCCTACTCCCAAACTGCCATCCCGACCCTCCCCTTTTAATCTGCTTTGCGCAACTTGCTGTCAGTTCAGCTGTTGCACCCCCCCCCCTTTATGTTATGTTTCTGTCACATGGGGGGGTGTCCTGTCCCTCTGAAGTCCGGTTTGTGGGAGGGGACGGTTTTGGGATATGTCTCTATGGGTCTTCAGTGGGTGACGGAGGGATGTTGGTGGGTGATGGGGATTGTCATGATTAACTCATATAACGTAGTGGATGCATGGAAGGGTAACCCAGCAGAGGTGGTTAGTTTTTTGTTTAAGCATTCAATGAGTTAATCTGAGGTTGATTTAAATGTGTTTTTGTGCATGCCCTCTGTATCTGTTCTGGCTAGAGGTGTCATCTTCCCAAAGGACCCTGTGGTGATTCATGGCCTAACAGATACGGACCCTGAGTTATAGGAATTCCATTCCTATTTTAAGTGGAGGGGTTTCCATCACCTTTACCCCACCAAAACTTATTGGCACATCAAAGATGGGAGCCAATTCTTGGTAAAGGTGTCATATAATTGGACATGTGGTCAGAGTGGTGTTTTCTTGAAACAGAGTCTGATTTAGGGACAATGCAGCAACCGAAAAGCAGAACTCCACAATATTCTGTGATCATAAGAAATCATCTGGACTTAAGGAGTTCCCACAGGCCTACTTATTAAAGAAATTCGTGAGTGAGGGTCCTGTGTTTAAGTCGCTTTTGTTTTTAAGAACTGTTTGCTGCTTTATTTTTCTTTTGTATGTCTTGTTTTTTGTAATTGTGGCACTCTGTAATCTCTGTCTTTTTGTTATTAAAATATAAAAATAATAATGAGAGAGGATAACATGTTACCATATTGTTATTAAGTTCTAGAGGATATATATATA
>VKOC01017528.1:0-97720 GCA_009364415.1 Spea multiplicata | reverse complement strand
GGCATCATGGTCAGTTTTGGGACAATCTGTTCCTTATTTTATGTCATGATGATGATGTCCACTGTAAATTATAGAGACGCGTGCAGGCAATTAATTATACCCATTCTATCTCTACCCTATATTACTGAAAGATTAAGTAGCTTCCAATTACCTACAAACCAGCAAACTATCAGCTGGGTTAATCCCTATAACGATAACGCCATGCAGTGATCATTTGCCCTCTGTCCACATATTTTCTGAGCTTTCAATGTATGCAATTTATCAGATATTTCTTCGTGCCACATTTCATGATTCAGCATGAGAGCCATTCAATATTATTATTATTATTATCTTTTATTTATATAGCGCCAACAGTTTACGCAGTGCTTAATACAATACATAAATTCAAGGGATATGACAAGACAAGAATTGACAGACTAAGACAAACCGATACATTTGGTGGAGAGAGCCAATATAATAATTCAATATTAGTATTTGTAAATAATATCATAATAATATAATATCATACGTTTCTATTGGTTCAGATACATTTTGTTGGATGTTGCAATGTCAAGCAAAACAGTTAGGAAATAGCTAAGCAAATAAACACAATGTGCATGTTTGTGTATGAATGTATGTGTATATGTATATATATATATATATATACATATACACATAAAGTTATATTTAATAATTTATAGTTATATACAATACAATATTAGTAACAATTACTTATTATATATATTTTATATATAACATTAAATGTAATATTTAATTAATTTATTAGTTACTAGTAACAATACAATATTATACACAATACTATATATATTGTAATATATACATAAAGGTATATTAATAATTTATAGTTATAGTACAAATTACAACAGTACAATATTATACACAATACTATATATACGTATATATTACTACTAACACGTATATATAATCATTATACCATATATATATATATATATATATAAATGCCCATACTGTTTACCCATCCTTTACTTCGCCCAGGTAAACATATCAAAATATTCTCCACCAAGCTCTATAGAATTTAATGAACCCTAGCAAAAAAAAAGTCTTTATAGCTGGCATCACATTGACAAGAAGCTCCTGTGGAATTCATTTAATAATCGCACTAAGATATAAGTAAGATATTTTATATTTTTGGGAACAAAAAAGTCACAGATTCCAATATAATGATTCAAATCGAAATAATAACTGACAACCTCTGTTCTCTCCCACATATAGATGTCAGATTGCTGTGAGGTTTAAATTCGCTGTGGGGGCTCCAGTGAGTTTTTTTTTTAAAAAAAAGTCTATTTTGTGTGTGAAATGCTCACTTTAGTACAGATCATGTCACTTGAGTTTGTGGAGACTTTGTGGCAACATTTGTATAGTCTGCCTCCTCTCCCTATCTCCTCCAGACCCTTTCTCAGTGGGGTTAATCCACTTCACAGCACACCATTTCCAGCTAATCTGAGCAGGGCTCCTCCATCAGACTCTGGGAAAGTGAGCTGTAGGCAGCCAGTAACATGAAATTCCATTGCAGGTACAACTGCTAAATTTGTTTTCTTACAATGACATATCTCTGGTAAATGTCCAATAATGTCATGTTGTTATTTTTCCTTTTTCTGTAAGTCAACACTTGGCATCTGAACCTGTTTTCTGCCATCATCCAAATCATTCTTGGCATCTCACACCGTTCTGTTCATTTATTTGTTTTATGTATGGATTGCGTTGGGATTATGACATTCGTCTGTATTAAATACAGAAGGTAAACCTGATCTATTAAGGATGATTCCAATTGAAATATTGTATTAATAATTATGTCTTTTATTTACTGAAAAAATGCTTTTTGCTGTTGGATGTAATATTTAGTAAATTTCTAGTATCTATCTATATCTATCTATCTATCTATCTATCTATCTATCTATCTATCTATCTATCTATCTATCTATCTATCTATCTGTCTCACAGTTTTATTATCCCACATGAAGAATTCAAATACCGTATATAATTGCAGCAATTGATACAATTGGTCTAACTTGCATATAATCGGTCCATTATTTAGTAGCCGGTCTCATATATTTTAAATCATTTGGCATTTTTCGATTCTGTTTAGTAATACAATTCTATCAAATAAAGTCGAGTAAATTGTACAATATATATATATATTTATATAAACAATACATTAGCAAATGATATATATATATATATATATATATAAACAATAAATTAATAATGATATATTTTGTTACATTCAATTACATATTTACAGATATATACCGTTATATATAATAAAAAAAGGAATTCCATTTAAATCCCTAACAACTAATTTATCTTTTATATAAGCTGCTAAAGGCTTCATTAAATCTACCGAATCTCTTGTGTTTCTAATGTTATATACAATTGCAATAGTGTGGCCAAGTTAGGCAATAATCCAGTATTTTTATTACAAATAGTCTAAACAAAACATTGTCAAAACAAATAAATAAACGAATTCTTTATTTCCAATCTATGCTTCTTTTTTTTTTTTTACCTGGACAAGTCTTTTTTCAATATTTCCCAATCATATTTGCAAATCCACACACATCTTACTATTGAAATCATCTATAGTTTCTACATATAGAATACAATTAATAATTAAATATTTTTTTTCTCGGATGGACATTGAAAGCCAACAATCAATGTCCTGTGTGTATAACACACATTCAGTTCCATATGAAAAACCGCTGTTTTAGTTGTGACCCCCTGCAACGCTCTCTCTTCTTGCCCTGGGAGTCTGATAAGGAAATGACTACAGTCTAGACTCCAGTCCTTCTTATTCTAAGCTCTCTCTCTCCCCTTGTTTGTCTAATTAATTTCTTTCACTAAAGCAAGCCTGTTTTTTTTAGAGATCCTAGTAGATCAGCAATCCTGATGACTTAACAGTACTTTATATTATAATTCAATTTATATGCCACGCTGGCAGTAATTTAACCCTATCAATAAGAGAAAAAAATCTTTCCAAAAAATTATTTACATTTTATAAATTAATATATTCCTTTAGAATACAAACAAACTGAAAAAAATGAACCTTTGCTGAAAAAAACGGACTTTTCTTCATTTAACCCTTGCGATCTTTGCGATCTTTGGCGTTTGGCTCTCAAAGCGTTAATGCAACAGCACAACTGTTTTACGGTATTGTTTTGCCCGAAATACAGAATCTCCCAGACCTTTTCGTCTGCTCATGCTAAACTGTTTCATTAATGAGGAATTACATTATTATATACATAATTATAAACATAATTACGATATTGGTAAAACAGGCAATTTGCATTAAGACAAAATAATAAAAATAATCTCTAACTAATACATTATATATATATATATATATATGTATATACACACACACACACACATATATAAACTTAATTTATAAATATATATAAACTTAATTTAAATATATATATATAAATGTATATATTCAATTACTTTCTTATATATATATATATATATATATATATATATATATATATCAGTTTATTTTATCCGAAGAAAAATCATGCACAATAAACATCTCCAATTCTGTTCTAAATTTTATTAAAACAGAATTATAAGATCCAAATAAAACATCTGATTTAAAAAGAAAGTGAAAAAAATGGTGAATATCCTCTCTCCTTTTATTCCCAGTCCCAGACTAATATATTCTTTAATTTTTACTGGCCTTTCTGTATTTTATTGGTTGGTGTCACTCACTAGGCTTTGGTTAGAATGAAAATCCCAGTTCTGTGCACCTGCTCTGGCCTCTAATCACATTTATTCTGGTTAAAGAGTCTCTCATTGTCCTCCAAACATTCAGTATAAAACCTTTTCATAGCCTCCACCTAAAACCAATCTCCAGTATTATTTTATAAAATTAGGCTATATTTTGATTGTAATTAGATAAGAGTTCAAACATGCAGAAGAATCATATAATGAGTAACTTGGTTTAGAAAAAGTTTGCATGTAACTGAAAGGTATCCCATCTGCTCAATTAAAAATGTTTATTTTTTTAGCTGTCTAAAATACTTGTTAGCTTTGATGTAGAATCCCTATATATTTTTATAAATTCCACATGACATGCAGGCTGGGTAACATAATCATAAGTTACTTTCTCTAGCCACTTTTGCTTTGAAATACTTAGAATTTTTTATATTTAAGTATATAGTAGTGTTGATAAATTGATATGTATTTATATATATATAAATACCTTAGGGAAAAGTAATTCTCACTATAAATACATATGGCTCATAGCTTGAAACATACACACACACACACACACACACACACACACACACATATATATATATATATATATATATATATATATACATATATCTATATTTTTGAGTTCAAAATATTAAAAGTGATAAAAGTCAAAACTAAGCAGACACTTAACTCTCTAATTACGTTCTTTTCTGAAAATGGTTACATATTTAAAACTACCCAAAAGCTTTTACAAAGCATATTCAGCCAAGGCAACACAGCCTTTTCCACCTATCTCTTTTATCTACTTGTCTCATAAGACTACATATTCAAATTAACTGCGCTGTTCCACTTACTCTGCTGACTTTAACACATATAGAATTAAAAGGCACATTACAAGCATCATTCATAGCACTGCTGCTTTTAATCATGTAAAAGTTTGCCTCATTCATATTTTTTCAGGCAATGCCTGAAATGTAATACAAAAGCAGATTGTTGCCATAGAAACTGAAAAAGGCTTCTTAAAAGTTATTTTATGTGATTAAACCTTCAGAGGAAAGAAGACAGATAGCAGCTAAGGTTAATTTGCTTAAGGTGTTAGATAGCTCAATTAATGATTTGTTTAAGTGGAACAGCTCCTTTAAAAAAATTGGAATGGGACAAAATATGACATGTTTGACTACCTATTTTTGGCCCAGGCTGGGACATAAAATATTAGGGATGTTTTTAGAGAACACCTTTTTATTTAGATATAAAGTGTTATAGTTACCAGTTACCACTTTAATATACAGTAACAATTTACTGAGGTTCAATTTTCTACTGAATACAGCATCATGTAATTAAAAATACAAAAAGTCAAGTGAATACAATTTATCACACATTTTAAAGTGGAACTGCCATCTTAACAGGATTTAAAGAACTAAACTTATTTATATGATATATGTTATTAATATAAGTTGTACGTTTTGTTTTTCGGTTAGTGTAATTGTTCTTGTTGGTATTTAGTGCAAAAAGGTCTATTTTGCAGTAGCTGAGATCTGTGCCAAATGTTGGCAAAACTAGCATAATTCAATAAAAATTCTTGTCTTGAGTCATCCCACAAACTAACAAAAATTGAGAGAAAATTAATAGGGCGGAATAATCATTAAAATCACATACCCCCACCCATATGATCTATATCAGCTATATACTATCTCTATCTCTAAATCACAATTTTCTAGTCTGGGGATGATATTCATCTTTCATCATTGGCCTTTTCTATCCTATATATGTCACAACATATATTAGAACCTATATTGTAGATTTTGTATACCTAGAACTTTGGGAATATAACGGAAACCATGTAGTGATGTGCCAAGTGCCTTGAAATGCCTCCCATTATTTCTCCATGTAAAAAGTAATTGTACAAAGTCCATCATAGTAGTTTACATGATGAAAAGTGCTCTTATCTGTTGCATTGATGGAAACATGCATTCTTCACGTTAGTTTTTCACAGGTCTCCGTATTTCTGCTATGCTGTTTTAAATCTCAACGATTGCAGCTGACAGCGAGATTCAAATCACATACACGTGACTTTGTCTTTGTAAGTTTCTATATATTCTGTCAATATTGTATTAATAATAATATTTTGTATAGTACATGGGCATTTAATTAAATATGTGCATTTGTTGGTAGTACGTCAGATATGGTTTAGAAGGGAAAAACACTGAGAGCATGGAAAGTTTCACTCTTTGACCCATCCTTTCACACAAGAGGCCTTTTTCTAGTTTTTCCAAAATAATGCCATGGATGAATGTCCATGGTCTGATTCTTGCATAAAGATGCACAGGGATACTCTTTTAGAAGAAGCTCAGTAGGGTGCTAACTCATAGGGTGCAACTGGCACAGGAAAGACACATGAGGACTGGGCTCACTTGCAAGTACGTAATTATTTCATACTTATTGTTTAGACATCAGCGCAGGAATTCTGTAATGTGAACTCATTTATAGGTCTTCTGGACTCAACAATAAAACCAAACAGGCCTTTTCACAGCCGGATTAATTCATCTGCAGTAGAGCTTGGTAGGAATTTTGAATAAAATGCTGCAGGACCTTCCTCTCTAGCTATTCACGTAAACCACGCTGGGGCTCAATATTTTGTATGCAGACTGTAACAACCTACATAAAGACCTTTATATGCCCCAAATAATTTTAATCCCAAAATTCCTAAAATGTTTGGCATGGTAGCAAGCATAGGCATGAAGTCCCTTTTATTGGTCAATGTTAGGAGTGTAAATGTAAGAGGTGATCACCTCCAGATATGTCACCCACCTTGTAAAAAAGCTGGCACTTAACAACATGCATTAAATTTGTCCATCGAACTCCATAGTAAAGCATCTCAATGTCACCTACACTGAAAGGACCCCAAAGCCAGAATATATAAGCCTATTAGCGCCTGACTTGAATCACATTCAGTGGAGAGAGAGTTAGAAAAGGCTTTATTAAGAACTGAGACTTGACAATTAGATTATAGTTCAGTTGCTGGTAGATAATGTGCTAAAAGCTTTCTCACTCAGTGTAACTCCTTAATGAAAATTATTCACACTTTGCAGGTGATTGCACACACATATGTCCAACTGAGGATATGGTCAATGGGGAACAACCATGCATAGGCACACTTTTATTTCACATACATACAGCATGTATAACAAGTAATACATTCCTAGTACCGGTCTCCACGCACCTATTAGGATCAATAAACAGATGTAAAATGCAGTTCATTTTTTTCTCCGTTAGCGGGCACAACTCTTGATTAAAGCACAGTAAAACACTGATTTCTACCGTGGTGTGTGATACATGATACATACTGGTTTTAATTTAGCTGGTTTAGCTGGTAATTTAACTGGTTGCAGGCGAATGCCCTATATATTATGAATGACAATGAAGATGATAATGAACAGCCAGAACATGTCCCACCAATTGAAAAATATAACATTTCTATAAAATAATACTGGGTCTTATGACGATGAAGATGATAACACATTAGTAGCCCTTACTAACAGGTGTATAGAATCTAGCACATAGGCAGCCATCCCCATTGAAGTAGTACTGAAGAACTCAGTTACTTTAAATATGGCTCTGTCATATGATGCTACCTTTGCCACAAGTCAGTTTGTGAAATTTCTTCCCTGCTACATCTGTCCCTGTGCACTGTAGGTGCTATTATTGTGAAGTATAAGCATCTAGGAGCAACAGCAGCTCAGCCACAATATCACAATAACACACACAGGGTGAGGCTGCTGAGTACTGAAACACGGAGCGCGTAAATATCTTCTGTCCTCTGTAGCATCACTAATTACAGAGTTCCATACCGCCTCTAGAATGGGTATTAGCACAACCACTGTGCATCAGGAGCTTCATGAAATGGGTTTCCATGTCCAAGGTCACTATGCACAATGTCAAGCGTCAATGGAAGTGGTGTAACGCACACTGTCACTGGAAACAAGTGGAAACATTCTCTGGAGCGATTATATGGTGGTCGGATGGACAAATCTGGGTTCGGGGGATACCAGGAGAATGCCACCTATTGGAATGCATCGTGCTTACTGTAAAGTTTGGTGGAGGAGGGATAATATTTTGGGGCTGTTTTTCAGGGATCGGGCTTCCAGTGAAGGATTATGTTACAGCATACAAAAACATTGGAATGCTGATTGCAAACCAGGACTTTTAATCCAGCATCAGTGCCTGACCTCACAAATGCTCTCTCAGAAGAGTGGAGGCTGTTTTTGCTAAAAAAAGGGGGAAGGGTCAACTCCATGCTTTTGGAATAGATGTCCAGCAAGCTCATGTAGGTGTGATGGGCAGGTGTTCATATACTCTTTCACTGTCTTCTCTACTGCTGCCAACACCCAACAGTAACTTCTTATATTACGACCAAAATATTGCAGTTTGCCATTGATATCAGGGCCATCATTTCCATGGGGCAGGAGGGCCAGCTACCCTAGGTGTCTCATAGTGAAAAGTATGCTTGACCCCCCAGGCAATAATGCCCCTACACCCCTTCTACTTCAAGAAAGAGATGTGACAGCAATGCTGGGTCCTCAGATCAGAATTATGGCTGTAAAGAAAGAAAGCCACTACTGCCATTTCTGCTTTGGACCTCTGTTAGCAGATACCAATCTACCGTGTGTATTAGTTGCCAAGCACAAACTATATGACTGTTACTACTCTTTGTGCACATCTCCACTGGTATTGGTGATGGTCCAGAGTATTGAATTAAATAATCTGTGTTGCTTGGCCTGCAGCCAACAGGCCACCAGCAAACATATTTTACTCCTGTCAGAGAATGTATGTTTTTGTTATTATTTAAAAATTCAGGAAAAAGAACACCAAGTTCAGCAATCACCAGCCTATCCCACTTTCCTTATTCTATTGTCTTTAGGAGTGTAACAGTTTCTCCAGTGTGGTCTTGTAATTTCTTTTTAGAAATTGCAGATTAATGATGGTAATGATGGTAATAATGGTAGCGGTAGCTAGTAGTTTGTCGTGGACCTCTTCTCAAATAAGCTGCTTGTCAGGCCAACTTTTTTCCAAAAATATTTGAGAATATAGGAAACATACTCTGGCAGCCTGTAGACCTCTTAATCAGTCCACCACTGACATTCTACATGCAAATATCTTTATGTCCTATCTGTTCCTCATTTTTTCAAAAATATGTTTTGAGAAACATCTAAGTGCCCACTCTTTTTTCCAAGAGTTTCTGTGTGATATCAAGATATTTATTAGTTTGTGGCCAACTAGTCTATAAACCACACCAGGTGGCAAAGATCTATGTCTTGTCTTGGTGTCTTGTAAATAATTAAATAGAAATTAAAAAAAATATATATTCTGAACCCTATTCCCAAGATGTTGAAGTTCCAGTAGTTGAGTACTGCAATGAGATCTTACTTTTCACCTAGCAATACAACTAACTGTACCATGGAAGAAAATTTGTTTCGGAAATAAAGGGTTAATGTTAAAAAAATAAAAATGTATGTATTCTTTTTTAAAGCAAATTATGTGGAGATGAATATGGTAAATAACTCTTCATGCTGGCCTCTAAAATAACCTTCTACATAGACATCGATGAGCTGAATTAAAGGTGCAGTTCCACTTATCCTGCTAAATTTAATATTTTAAACATAATTCTTTATACTACTTTGTCTTATTCAAAGCTTAGAGTTCTGAACAAATAGTGTATTCAAAAATCCTCATTTGGAAATAGACAATCTCAGTAGCTCATTGAATGTGAAACTTTAGATACCTTCACTTATAATAAATAGTACAACTTTCTAACAGAAGACCCAGAATGCAAATACTTAACAGGAGCTAGAAAGTAGCAAAGGAGGAAGGTGAACTTGACGTGCTATAAAAGTAACAACCAGATGACTTTTGACAGACATTGCATTTTAAGTCCGCTCCCTTTCTTGCAATTAATAATGTCTATGAAATCCCTTCTGTCATTACTTAGGGTCTGGAGCACTTAAAGTGTTTGATTCTGTTTCAGGAATTCTGCACAGGCACCTCAACTCTGATGGTTTATGCTATTGAGAGATGTCATTTCCTGATCCCTACTGGTGAAAATAAAGTTCAAGCCATTCCTGCAAGATGTCTATTTTGCATAATTTTTCATCCATGATATCTTTTTTTTTTCTTAAATCAAAGACGGAAAGTGTCAATTTGAAGTGTTTTTATTTTCATATATATTTTTAATTTGTGCATCTTGTCTTTCATTGTATTCCTTTATTGTGACTCTGCAAGCAATACACTTACATTTTACTTCTTTGGGTCAATCAACTGGGTTTTAGATGTTGTTATGTAACTTTTATGGTCAGAATATTTGGTAAATGGGTTATGATCAAAGGGTTATGGTAATGACAGTGATGTATGAATTATAAGTGAAATGTGGCCTGAACTTTCATTTTATGGGTTAAGTTCTAATTCTGATAAAAAACATACATATATATATATATATATATATATATATATATAATATAAAATAAACATTATATAAAAGTGTATCTGACTCGTAGAACAATTCTTCTGTAATGTTTATAACTGACAAGCTAACCTTTGTTTATTAAAGCAAATGAGAGCCCTCAGATCAAACCCTATACCCTCCCTCATTCATGTAAGAGTAACTGAATAGATGAGAAATGTAGTTTTGGGTAATGTTATGCCTTTTTTTTACTCGCAGTACTTTATTTAGCTGGTACTTAGGGAAACAGTTATCCATTACAACATCTAGGCAGTCATGTTTGACATTAGATGCGCTGAACATGGGTAGGGGCAAGATGGTACCTGCCTTATACAATCATACCTCCGTGAGCCCAGTAAAAATACTGAAATGAATATTTCCTATTGCTAAAAATTAAACTACAGCTGCTATTTATGAAATTGTTCAAGTTTAGCCCCATTATGGAAACATGCAAATCAATTCTAAGGGTGATTGGAAGCTCCAGTCTTCCACGGTGGGAAACCCAGGGGACCTATATAATCTGTAGAGCTTCTCTCTTTGAATTATCACAATTTTATTTAATAAAATATTTTTGTTGCTTTTTAAGACTATATTATTATTTTTTAGTATATAGTAATGTTGCCACAACATGTATTTATCACTTGTGATTTCATCGGCACTCATTGTTTCTATTTTTCATTGTTCTATATGTTTATTATATGCTGCTGTTCTTGCAATAAAATGGCTGGTGGATGTGATAAAACAGCATAGATTTCAAAAAGATAAATGAAGGCATAACACAAAAGACAGGCAGAAAAAAACAAATCTTTATTAAGGAAATTGGTTACAAAAATTTGGGAATATATGAATTTAACAACCGGTCACACACATCAACCATATTAAGGGTGAACTTCCACCATCCCAGAGGCATCTGAAGATGGTAATGCATCTAGACCATGATTTAAGAAACATTTAGAATTATTTTGTTTATGTTACATATTTTAAATGTTGCATAAGTTGTATTAAATAAAAAAAATACAGAACGTATTAGAACCCTTAATTAATGATATGCTATGATATCTTGTTAATGCTGTCCAGTGGGCCTTAACAATAATCATATAATGCATACAAAAATATGTGACTGGCCAATCAAAGATACAAGTATTTAAGAAAATACATAAGAATATATTCTCTGCAAAGATTTTAAATTCCTTAGTCTGAAAGGCCCTTCCGAAATAGTCATTACCGAGTTGGGTTGCCATAGACACGTTGCCCGGTCGTAAAGAACAGGGAGAAGAAACAGCAGATGCAAGCTGGTCCTAGTTAAAATGTATAGGAAGCAAGGTTTGAACCATCTACCCGTATCCTCATTCCTCTAGTGATCTGACAGTTTTCATTGCTCTTAAAATGAGAGGATAATCCCTCCGCACTCTCCCACTGAACTAGAACCCAGTCTCTGCTTTTACCCTCAGACGAGGATGGAATTGGCTGGCTCTGGATTGATATAAAGTTCCCTTGGTGCCAAAACTTTAACAATTCCCTAAACAATGGTCTAGGTACAACAACCTTAGTTCACACATATATATGGCTTGTTCAGTTACTGCAATTAACCCAAGTACAGCTTTGGGTAAGGACAAGTATTCAATATATTTTAAATATTTCAGAGCCAGCTGTATCAGGATTTTATTCTCTGTAAAGCCATAGGTTAGGGGCGTACTTCAAGTACATAAATCGGCGTCTATTAAATAATACTGTGCTGCCACCCGCAAACATAGCTGCTGCTCCCTCTCTGCCAAAATATACAGTATATCAAAATAAAAAGATGCCCAGGCTCACGGGTTTGCTTGTCAAATAATCACAAGTTTATTTGCATGAAGAGCAGACCTCAACACATATGTTTCGAGGTGCCCACCACCTCTTTCTCAATGTAAGTGCTCCCCATGAGGTCCAGTCTTCATGCAAATAAACACACCTGTGCGCCTGGGCGGCTTTTTATTAGGGTTTTATTCTCTCGCATTTACATTTCACAAGTACGAACAAGTCATTGAGTGTCCACTCCTGAACATTGTACGGTAGCCTTGTACGGTGTACGAATATATGAAACATATTTACAGTATACATGCACTTTTGAGTTAATACATATTGGACACATATGACACATAGGAAGTATATTATTTTATCAAATGACAATTAAGAGAATGCCCTTCTTTGGATGAGATGTGGATATTTTACAGATGTAGGGCAGGGATAGAAATTCAGAAAAGTGTTCTAAAATATGTTAAGACTGTTAAAGGTTTTCATTGAACAAATTGTATAATTGCACATTTTCTGAGAAATAAGGTAAAATCTACAAATCCGAAGAAAATCTGGAGCAAACTAATGACTGGAGCAGCATTCTTTTAGCCATTCTGGTTAACCATAAAACATTCAAAACAATGTCAATTTTCTGTGAACATTGACAATACTTAAACCTACGCCGCTACAAGATAATAATAAGTGAATAATAAGTGTGATGCAATTACCCAGTTAACCATTTTAATTTAATCATAGATTAAACACAGCTTTACAAAGCCCTCTTATAATCAGATGATCAAGTCTTATGTTTACCCCTGGTAATGAATATGAAGCAAACCCACAGAGGACTGGCAGAAAGGTCATAATGTGCTGTGACTAGGGTTGCCTCCTGTCCATGTCTCATATGGACAATCCAGGATATGTGTCCTGGGTCGTGGATTTACCTCTTTTTGTCCTCGGAACTGGCCGCGGTGGTAGCCCCTGGACAAGTAAATGTTGCCTTTTTTTGCACTTCTTGAGAGTGGGGGAGAGAGTTGATGCAGTGATACACTGGAGTATGTTAAGCTACAGTATGGAAGTGTGCATGTACAGAGTATTTGTAGACTATAGGCATTACCCAGGGCCTTCTAGATTAGTGGTCCTCAACCCTGTCCTCAAGGCACACGTAACAGTACAGGATTTAGGTATTACTCAGGTGTGTCTAAGGTGTTGCAAAATTTAAAAAAAAACACCTTAACCACCTTAGATACACCTGAGTAATACCTATGTCCTGGACTGTTAGTTGTGCCTTGAGGAGAGGGTTGAGGAGCTCTGTTCCAAATTGTCTGGTAAGAAGATGATAACTGAGACTGTGAGCAGGGTTTGTTTAATTTCTAAAATAGGAGCTTCCCATTTTTCTGTCATTTTGCGCTTCTTTTCCACTCTTTTGCTCTTATTTCCCCTCCATTGTCTCTTCCCTCCTTTCTTCTATCCTTTCATTTTCTCTTTTCTCCTTTTTATCTTCACTCATTTCCCTTTCTCACTCTCATTTCTCAGTTATATTTTTTCTCATTTCTCTTCTCCAGCCTTTCTATCATCTTTCTCTCTACTTACTCTCGTTGTCTACTTATCTCTCCTCTCTCATAATCTTCACTCCTTTACTTTCTCGCCCTTCTTTCTCTTTTCCTTCATGTTTGTCTTTTCTCTCTCATTTTAGCTATTCTGTAACCCAAACTGGTAACTTACCCATGTGATCATGCCCCAGCCACAACCTCTCAAAGAGTGTTCAAGAAACAGCTGAAACGAGGTGGCAACCCTTGCTGTGACCTAAGTTGACCAGTAATGAGATATATTCTGTAATATCCTGCTATCACCCACAGCAAGACATTAGACCTTGACTTTTTTCTTTTTTGGCAGATGCCTGGATCTGGGACAGGTACATTCCATTTAAAATACTTTACTATTCTTGAGCAAAATGTGCAAGGCAGGAATAAAAAAAACCCTGAAACTAGTCTTTGTGTTCTGTAAATATGCATCCTGATAAATAAAGATTGAAACTGCTATAAAACATACTGCTATAAAATAAGATACCATATTGGTTGGATTAATTAGCAGAGTGAGTTGATATTGCAACTTTACAAAAGATCATTAAAGTGCTACCAAGCACTGCCAGACCTTTTCTTAACAAAAAATAAAATAGTAACATACATAATGTATCATATTGATATTTTAACTCAATAATGTCCTGTTGTATATTTGTTTATATCAACTGTTCCAGATAAAAAAACACTGCCAAAATCCAAATTTATTGTCATCTGTATACCGCAGTGCCACGATGAATTTTTTTCCTTGTATAAGAAGTGACAGGGGAGCGTACCTAAGGAAGTGAAGGCGAAGCCCTCTGCTCATATGACTAATTAGACAGACTTCATGCTGTTTTGCTCTTTTTGATGCTGATCCTTGTACTAATTGTCAGCTTGTTTCAAGAGGAAGGCTTTGCTGAGTTCACATGCTGCAATGCCATGTTCACCTTTAGCTTTTTAGATTAGAAACTAATGCAGGCTGACAAGAAGCACACTGAGAGAAAGGCTCAGACCAACTGAGGAATCTATTTTTTAAAGGTACAAAGTCTAGAAGCAGGAAGTTCTGATGACCAAATCACCTTAACAATGATTGGTCGTGTCATACTGCAATACAATTCAAGTAGAAATGTGAGGTGTAAAAAATAAAATTTGATTGAATATTAAAAATGGTGGGGAGTAGGGGTAGGACAACAGTGTGTAACAAGACTTGGAGAAGGCATTGATGGCTGCAGGGAAGTTTGTGAGATGTTCACTACCAAGTCTTTTACTACTTTTCCTTGGTAAATAGGTTGTCCTCAGGGTTCATATGACTTTTACTAAAGGATAACTACCAGGAGAGTTGTTTTCTTCATTGATAGTGTAGTTATCTAGTGACTCTAGTTATCTAGGTATGTATGGGTGTTCATTAGTTCCTGTTTTCCCAAGTGTATTTACAGACAATATACCCATTGTTCATTCCAGTAATATGTTGCCTTTCCTTCTTGAACACTAAGGGATAGTACTAGCATGTGCTGACATCATAAGCTATGTACGTGAAGCCAGAGTATTGACACATGTAACCATTCTTGTGACAATACTGGCTTGCATAAGAATGGGCTGCAATTCATTTGCAGCATCAATATTTATGTGATCACATCTCATGTTGTGTCACAAATAGCCCCTTGTTCTGATCTCCCAAGAGGCTTCCAAATGGCAAGAACAACATTCTCAAATATCAGAGGATCATGGTGTCATGAGTGCTTCACCCTGATACACCTAGCAAGGGGTTAAGCCCCAAGATAAACAGACAGGGACTTTCAGGACCCCAAAGCTCAGAAGGAGTACCTGGATACATTTAAATGTAATGCTGCAGGTAAATGCCAAGATAGGTAGTACGGGATGCCCTGTCAGTTATGCACTAAAGGTATTCAGCCAAAGCCGGGTTTGGTACACTAAACAGGTAGTCAGGAAAAGCCAAGGTTGGTGCACAGAGCAGGTAGTCAGATGTAGCCAAGTACAATACACACAGAAGGGAGTCACACAGGCTAGTAATCATACAAGCAATCAAACTTAACCAAGTCGACCAGAACAAGAACGCTAAACTGCTTAGAGTCAAGCCAGGGCCACAGTAGGGTAGCGTATAGCAGCAGTTGTGGGTTTTTTAATCGTGGCGCCAAGTCAGCTCTGCCTCCCGCTGTCCGTCACGTTAAGCCCCCTGGCTTCAAACAAGCTTCTGCAGTACTGCATACACAAACACTTACCTTACAACCATAGGCAATAACAAAAGGATGTAAAATATGATAGGACTTCCCATTCAATATGTCTATAAATACAAATAAGTCCATTCAATTTATTTGTAATGTCATAATGTTCAAATATTTTTTTTTACAACAGTGTAATTATTAGAAACCCACCCTATGTATATATACCACAGAGAAAAACGTTTAAACCTTCTGTTCCGCCTCCTTTGTTAATAAGCTGATGGACTAGTTTATATGCTATGCCTGCCACCTTCTGAAACAGACCTGAGCTTCCTGCATATAGATTTTCTCCAAATAGTTTCAGAACAATTACAATAGACAATTCCTTCCCTTGTAATGTGACGTTATGTGACGTAATGAAAAGACGGGAAAGCTGAATTAATTAATTTTGATTTGTGGATCTTTCACAAGAATCCTCCACTCACTCTTACCCTTTTGGGAATATTCTGGAAGTGGACCTGCATGACTAGTTTAGATAAGTCCCTGAGAGCTGCAGTGCCTTTATATATTATACTGCATTGGTCCCTCAAAGCCTTATACTAGGCTTTGGAGATAGCTATCTGTGTAATGTGTGCATTGTACTAAAGAGGTGTGAATATTTGACAAACCATTGGATTCATAATAATCTCATGTACAATCTTTTATCTGAAGGCTCCTATGTGTATATCATAGAATTAATTTTAATGATCGTTATCACAGAACGTTTGAGATAAATGATCTATATAGCGCACTGAGTTTATAGATACTATATTTTTGTTATATGTATGTGTATATCTATACTTTATCCTTTCCTTTTACATACAGTTGAGCTAATGATAACAGACATATTGATGAAGTCCTGTGGCTATCAGTGAAGTACACACTGGGACATGTGGACCAGCAAAAGGACCACAATAATTACAGAAACAAATCATAAATAAAATATGGAAATCCATAATGATAAAGGTACCTTTGGTGCCATTTTACATTTATAACTTTAGGAAAAATCTTTAGAAAAGATGTAGAACATATGGGACAGAGAGTAAATGATGACTGTGATCAATTAGTGCTGTTCAAGTAAAAAGAGTCAAAAAGCAGGACCATGAAAAACCACTGGAAAACATGAAGCTCAATGTGTTGTTAGTTGTTTGATCTATCCACATCTCATACTTTTTAAATTAGAAAGGGCTCAATCTTTATGGTTGGATTAAGACTACAGTATGAAGCAATCCTAGGTTCCCTTTTGAGAAATGAGACCTGTGTGTTAGGATCAAAGCTTAATATTTATATGAAAAATGGGTTAAAAAGTAATTCTCCAATACAGTGTTATGAGAGTTAATACATGATATGCTGAACAAACCGAACAAAATGTCAATATGGCTAGATGGGTAGATAGATGAAAGAGATTGGCTTAGAATCTGTTTTCCTAATAACTAAAAGCTTGTAAAATAATAATAATAAAGTAAAATAGCCAAACACCTACATACATACATTGATGCTTGTTAAAATGCATTTTAATGGTTAATTAAAAGGATAAGCAGTATAACTTCAGATAGAATGGCTCAAAAAACTGTAGATATGCTATATTAAATATCCTTGGTTGTATGATTATTCAGAAAAAATGCAAAAGAAAATGACTGTATTTTAAACATTAAAAAATAATAAAAAAATAAACACAAAAAAATCATAAACTGAAAAAATGTAAATATTTTTTTCTATATTTATTGTAAAAATATAGCAAAAATGTACTTTTTAAAATCAGTGATAAATGCTGCAGTGGCTGGTCATAATTGTGTTCTTGCTTATATGTCTGTTTTTCATACTTATTACAAGTTAATGGGTTAGTGGAAACCTTATAGGGCTACAATTGATACTGCATTACATATATATGACCATATCATCTAGTATTTTGATATTATATGTATACGTCTAGTATGTTGACTTTAGATATTCTGAAAAGCAATCATTAACAAAAGACTTACATAAGGAAAACACATGCAGTCACTTACTACACCTGAAATATGTATTCTTCCGACAAAGGACTGAATTAAATGCCAGAGATAACTCTATCACAAGTAATTGCACATAGTTTGCAACGGGAAAACAGAGATATATGGGCATAGATTCATTAACTGGGATAAAATGAATCCTTGCTTTTATCTCATTTCTTTCTATTGTAATCTACGCAAGGATTTCTCTTCAATTACTTGTGAAAGATTGATCTCTGACAATGAACCTAACCCAGCATTTTAGGTTCCAACCAGCAAACCTCCAAACATTACAATGTCCAAAGAGGGGCACTTTTTGTTTCGAGAAGTGTGATTAAAGGCATGGCTAGGGTTAGGGCATTACAGACACTTTTATATTTCTCTGTGACCTATCAGTACCTATTTATGTAATTTAATAAGGTATTTATTCACAAGGATAATGTATTCTATTGACAAGATTTAGAAACAGATCCCTGGCTGTTTCTAAACACATTTTGTGATTTCTTGGCCTGTAGATCACCCAGCAAAACAATTCGAGCATCTAGAAAAGGGGGTACTAGAGGAAATAGGGACTGAGGGATTTGGAACCGAAGGAGGATCTGCCTTGGGATGTTGGGACATTGGGGAGGTATGCACCAGTGCGGCAGGTATCCAGGACATTATGATGTGTTTGGAGAATATCATTTACATTTTATCAATATCTTAATTACAACTTCAATATGCTATCAAGCCCGATTAAAGTATTACTTTATAATGCAGAGGACATTATATAACCAAAGGATATAAGTACACAAGTATGACATTTTATATATCTTCTCTGGGTGTACTAAGAAAGGCTCACATGCTTTTATTACACAGTAGAACAGCTTGACTTCTTCTATCTCTCCAATTAATCGGATCACCCGAAAGACTGACCGAATCACTCCCATGATTATAATAAATGTCATGACAATGGATTTTAAGGTATGCTGATTTTAAAGGTAAGCACTTATATGAATTCTATGTAATCCTGTTTTTAAAACCCAGTCAATACACGTAAAGCAGTAATATTGTTACTCCGCTGGTTTCATAACAACGTTGATTACAAGGGTTTCATGGATGTCTAAAAGGTCTAAATGTAAAACAAGGAATTATACTGGTAAGTCCTATTTTAATTAAAGTAAAAGTGTTGTGTAACATCTCATCTAAAAACAGTATGAAAAATATAGCTCAGTTTCTTCCACTAGTTAACTAAGTGTATTGTCTTGATGCGCAAAGCTCTCTAGTTAGCAGGATGGTTGAATGATTATTTCTATGTAAATACAAAGAGGAAATATCCCCTATAAGAACCAGGTATTAACAATGGGAGCTTAAGATACAAAATAAGCGTTGATTTAAATGATTTTTCAGTAAGTTTTAATTTATATGAGCTCATTACCAAATGTAATAGACTCACATTACAAACCATGTTCCATCTATAGATTTTTGTACTATTTTAAAGCAAGTTCCAAATATTGAAAATTTGATATAAGATAATTAAATAATAGTAATAATAATTCATTCATTAAATAATCGATTATTTAGGAAGAAGGGGTTCCAATGTATCTTACGAGAAATATGCCTTAGGCACAAAAGATAGAAGGCAATGGTTGTCTGCAGGCAGCCTAAGGCCTGGGGGGCAAGTCTAGTCAAGTGGCCGATTGCTCCACCAAACCAGCCCACCATCCATGCCCATCTTCTTCTGATTTTCTAATGCATATTGATGTGATGTGATAAGACTGGGAGTAATCAGTATGCAAAAAATTAGGAGGGCGTTTTATCTCTGGGTAACTAAAGATTAAATGTGTTCAATTTATTCCTAAAGAAATTAAAGTGCCAGGAAACAGATGACCAGGACAGGCTCTGCTACAATGACACCCAAACACACACAAGGACAGGCTCTGCCACACCGACACCCAAACACACACACACCAGGGCTGGCTATGCCACACCGATACCCAAACACACACACACCAGTACAGGCTCTGCAATGCCGACATACCAGGACAAGGCTCTGCCACACCGACAACCAAACACACACACACAGGACAGCCCTAAAGCAACACCAGGACAGGCCTTGCCACCGCGGACCAGGCAGGCTCTGCCACACCGACGACACCAAACACAACCAAGACAGCCTGCCTACACCGACAGCCAACCACACACACCAGGACAGGCTCTGCCACAGCGACACCCAAACACACACCAGGACAGACTCTGCCACACTGACAACCCAAACACACACACCCAGTATTGACTCTGCAACACTGACACACCAATCACACCACACCTGGATAGGCCTCTGCCTCACCAACACCCAAACACACACACCAGGACAGGCTCTGCCACACTGACACCATCAAACAACACACAAGGACGGGCTCTGCCATACCGACACCCAAACACATGCACACACACCAGGGCAGGCTCTGCCATACTGACACCCAAACACACACACACTAGGACAGGCTCTGCCATACCGACACCCACACACACACACACACACCAGGACAGGCTCTGCCACATGGACACCTGCATCAGTATGGGTTAATCTAGACAAAACATAAAAACATGCTTTCCATACTGGTTTGTTTTTTGTGTGTTTTCCCCCTTGTGTATTGATGCCCCAACCAGCCCCCCTTTGGTTTTAATGTATTGCCCCACACCAATGTGTATTGCCCCATGTGCATTTTTGCCCCCACCCAGTGTATTAATTTATGTGATGTCCCCAGCCAGCCCCTCCTCCCTTGTGTACTGATGCCACTTTTTTTACTGGTTAATATACCCTTATATTGCCCCCAGCCACCCCCCCTTTGTGTATTAATTTATGTGATGCCCTAACCACCTTGTTGTGTACTTATACCCCCATCCACCCCCTTTTTGTATTTAATTGTTGTCCCAAGGCAGCCCCCCTTTGAATAAAGGTCCCCTTCCACCTTTCACCCCAGCATTTTTTAATACTTACTTTTTTGCTGCCTTCCTTACCTGCAGACCACTCTCCTCCAACGCGCTCTTCTCCCTGTCACAGCAGCTGTTGCACGTGAGCCCGCCCCTTGAGAGTCTTCAATGGCCAGCCCTGGCATCCACATCGAACTTGACCAGCACCCAGATTGCACACACAAATTACAGCCCAGACTGAGCCAACTTTGTCCCCAAACAGCCCAGTGTAAAACATATTTGTCCACAAACAGCCCACCCTTTGCCATCTTTGTCCCATAAACACCGGGCATGTGCCATCTTTGCCTTTCCCCAAATTACTTAAACATCCATGATACACACAAACACTTATACAGTCACTCTTTCATTCACTCACTCTTTCATTCACACAATCAGTCACCCTCTCACTCATTCACACCAATCATTTACACATATTCATTAATGCATTCTCACAAATCATTCACACAATTCATCCACACATTAATTAATTCATTCTGTCGCTTATGCTCACTCTTTCTTTATTTCAATATTCTTACTATCCCCTTTCCCACTATCTGTTCCCCCCTTTCTCACTATCTACCCCCTCTTTCCCTTCTCACTATCTATTCCCTCTACCTCTTCTCACTATGTACCCCGCTCCCACTTCTCACTATCTACTCCCTCTCCCCACTTCTGACTATCTACCTCCTCTTTCCACCATCTACCCCCCTTTATAGTTCACTTACCTTTATGAAGTCCTGTGGTCCTCTGTCTTGCTGCTCTGCCGCGGCTTCACTGCTGAGTGCGGAGATTTGATGTTATATTCTGGCACTCAGCATGAAGCGCCAGCACCGAGGCCTCGCGCTCCCACCACTGCAGTCAGGGCAGCAACGAGGCGAGTGGTGGTAGGGAGTGGAGGAGATAGAGGGGCTCTGAGCTGTTGCTGAAAACTTTTTCATGAGCGACCGCTCGGCACCCATCCCTCGTCTCCGCTCCCTACTGCCTGGGTGTGATGCACACCGTGCATCCGCCTCAGCACGGCTCTGGCTTTGGTGATAGGACGGCGCCTGGTATGACCACATTTTATTTCTGAATATGATTTCAAAATAACAGCTGAACTAGCAGTTAGTTTTCATTCCTTAATATCCTGCTGCGATATATATTAATATTAGGCCCTGCTGCCAATATATAAATATTAGCCCCTGCTGCTGATATATAAATATTAGCCCCTGCTACCAATATATATATATATAAAAATATTAGTATATTTGTAGTTCACCTACCTTGCAGAAGTCCTGCAGTGGGAGCGCAAGGCCTGTGCGCGCTGCTTCAGGCTGCTGAGGGCCTGAATATGACCTTTGCATTACATGCCGGCGCCGCAACTGAGCTATAGGCTTCACGTTGGAGACGGAGGGGCGCCGACCGGTTGCTGAAAACTTCATGAGCGACCGTTCGGCGCACATTTCTCTCCTCTGCGTCAAATAATAATTAAAAAAAAGGACGGGCGTTTCAATTAGTCTGCATGGGGCCCGGGACTTAAAGTCTCATTGAGGGACTGTCCTGTGTAATCCAGGACATGCGGTCACCTAGTGGCGCCCCTGCTGACATGGCGCCCTGTGCGGCTGCACAACCCGCAGGCCGGCCCTGGTTGCAACTCTTCAACTTTACTGCCTATTGACTAAAAATGTCCGTTTTTCTATGAACTGACAAGTTTTTGTGTTTTTCATAGTAGCCTAATAATTAAGGTACAAAAACACCTATGTCCATCAAGTTCAACCCTTCTACCTATCCTCCCTGCTTCTGATCCAAAACCCCCAATTACACTATTTTTCAAATTATGCCAAACTCCTTTGGGACTCCAAAAATCAATCAGATTTCTGCTTCGAACAATAATCTATGAAATATTAATGTTTATAGTAAGTTGGCTGTAAATTGGCAGCATATTTTATTATACACAGTTCAGTCTAGCTTGATAGAATATACCCCCTTTTTTCTGGTGGGAAGGGTTGGCAAAGGAGCAGTTGCCCTCTGATTGGCTGATTGAAGGTTTAGTGGGTATTTTACAATTTTCATATATATTATATATATATATATATATATATATATATATATCCACCTGGAGGTTTAAAGTAAAAATGGCTTCAGGAAATGTAATATATAGTACCTATAGGTTGGAACATAGTCTAGGCTTTGAGGACACTTCGGCAGCATGAAGCACTATGCATGAAATGATGGAAAGATAATGCAATACTCTACTCTTCCATTTTGTAATTAATTTACAAAGCTTTTAAACTCACTTGTATTTAGGAAAATGCCATTGATTAAATAGAAGACATCAATTAGGAGTCTTTTTAGAGAAAGCTGTTTGAACGTCAAACAAATATATATATTCTTCATTGGAGCTCTAATGGCTTATTTCTTTTTAATCTGCTACTTATCCTGGGCATTTTTCTGTATTGAAGTGGAATGTATATGCTTATATTCATGAGCTGGAAAGTACATCTGTGTGTAATGATAAACAGTGTATGTATACTTAATGGAATATGAATGAGGCAGCATAACTGGATTTGCGTGCATTTACAGGGTACCATGACATGGAGGAGATTTTATATATATATATATATATATATATATATATATAAAACAAAGGTATCAGTGCACATGGCAAATAGACACAGTAGATGCAATATAAAGGCGAACTCCCACCATTTATGTTTTTAAAAGGTATTGTTCTGTTTTTTTTGCAGCTTCTAGTTTTTTTATGTTTTCAGACAGCTGCATATTAGATATGTGTACGTATTCTAGCTGTTTTATCCTGGTCCAATCTACTAGACAGACACAAGGACCCTTTATAATACTGCCTTGGGATGAAAATAGAATGGCTTAGTCATAATTACCAAACATGACAAGCTGACTAATAAAACTCTACAGAGGAAAGGTTTATGTTGTATAAGCATGGGATCATTGACATTGGCAATATCCAGTTATTATCCCTTACCATTGCCGTCTTAGCGGCAGTTGCCCTGGGGCCTTACGTTCCAGAGGCCTACCGGGATGCCAGGAAATTTCCAAGTAGGTTGCCACACCTAGGGCTGGCCATCAGATTATATGTGCTGCCATGTGAGGCACAGATCTTCCACTAGAGAGCTAGAGAGCGGTATAAAGAGGAAATAATCCTGGGTGAAAATGATGGTGGGGAAGAATATGATGGTAGGAGATGGTAGGAGATATGAATATAGTGGATGGGGGACATGACTTACACCGATAAGCCATAACATTATGACCATGTTATAGTGGGTGCAATATATTAGGCAGCAAGTGAAAAATTCATACTTAAAGTTGATGTGTTAGAAGCAGGAAAAATGGGTAAGGGTAAGGATCTGAGTGGCTTTGACAAGGGCATTGTGATGACTAGACAACTGGGTCACAACATCAATTGCAGCTCTTGTGGGGTGTTACCAGTCTGCAGTGGTCAGTACATATCAAAAGTGGTCCAAGGAAGGAAAAATAGTGAACCAGCAACAGGATACTAGGCAGCCAAAGCTCATTGATGCTCGTGGGAGGGGGGGCGAGGGTTGGTCCATGTGGTCAAATTCAACAGATGAGCTACTGTAGCTTAGATTGCTGAAAAACGTTAATGCTGGTTCTAATAGAAAGGTGTCAGAACACACAATGCATCACATTTTTTTTGCGTATGGGACTCTGTTGCTCACCCATGTCCACTGGCGAAAGGCAAAATATTAGGCAAGTGGTCATGTTATGGCTGATCCGTGTATATGATTTATGATGTGAATGTGTGATGATAGTCAGTGCAGCTGTACACTTACACATACATACACACTCTAACACCTTACATACATACACACATATGCATACACACATACATACACACACCTTACAAATATGTATATACATACAAACATAGCCACGTCAACACCATATATGCACTCCAAATACCATACACATCCTCTCTCATCACTATACACCTACACCGACATACACTTTTCTTATAAAAATTGTAGATCTTGTTAGGATATTTATTAAAAAGACTGTTATAAGTATTTCTGTCTGGTTTATATGCACA
Organism: Spea multiplicata; assembly: GCA_009364415.1. NCBI lineage: Eukaryota > Metazoa > Chordata > Amphibia > Anura > Pelobatidae > Spea > Spea multiplicata. Next base: position 72,953 of record VKOC01017528.1, on the reverse strand, counting down.
TGCATAACCTCTTGAACACTCCACTATCTGGTTCTAGATCTTTGCTGCATCATCTTACCACCAACTAGCGTGTATATGCAGATACTTGAAATAGGGAAATATAGAACTTTAGATCTAAGTTTGAGAGAAAGGATGTCATCTGAAATGATGTGATAGCAACTCTAGAACGGTAACCATAGAAGGGAAAGGGGACTGCCGCAAGTTGCCAAGTGGACAGGAACCATCGCAGAGTAATAGGAACTCTAGCAATCTAAAAGCTGTGAAGGTGGGCAAGGGGAGCTAAAAAGGACACGTGGCTTAAGGCCAAGTGAATGGTGTAATGTAGTAGGGCAAAAGTTATTGAGGAAGGGGAATTATACATTGAATGTGGACCACAAAGGTATACAAGAAAAGGACTATGCCTGTTTGTATGGAATGTGGATGAGCAAAATGAGTGAGTTTAATGAAATAAGGAGATTTAGACTGAAGTGGATGTGGGAATAAAAAGAGATTATAACTAGGAAAAGGTTATTTGAAGCATAGCCCTTAACAACATTTATTGCTTCCCTTTTTATTTTTGGAAACCTGCACACATCCTCATATTTAGCACTTTAAGTTAATAAATTAAAATTTGCAGACTATATAATGATAAAAAGCATGTGACTTGCATGTAAATGTTTTTCACTGTCTTAATGGGCGTAAAAATTAAAGAGACTTTGCAAACCTCTGTGGTTAGTCCTCCCACATTGTGATCGGCCATAATACCATTAAGTGGTCAAGCATGAGCATAGTGATTGGCTGCCTTGGAATTCCACGTTCTTTTTCCTTTTTGTTTGTGTAATGAAATATGGCAGCCCACATCCTTTTTTCATGATCAATAAAGTCTATGCTTAAGGTATTACGTGTTGAGATCTCTTTAGATTTGCTGCCAGAACTTCTCTATCCCTAAACAGACTATAAAAAATATCATCACCATGAGATAATGACTCTGGGTAGTGATGCTGCTCAGAGTATTCTTGGAAATCTTGAAAATAGTGTGGAACATATGTCACTTTATTGAAAACAGTTGTTGTTTATACCAACATCTCTTCTGTTATCCTATTCTCTGTAAGCCCTTGTACCATATTCCATGTGAAATTTATAAAATGTTAAGATTATTTCAGTACCTTTATGTAATCATAATATTTTCTCAATTTTCTGAGCTATACATTCACTAGTAATTTCTTATTTATCTTAAAGACTTTTAAGTGTTTTAATGTATTCGTAACTAAAAATCTAATTTGCTTCTATAATATCTTATTATAAATGTACACCGTATGAGAAACAGTATGCAGATACCTGACCATCACACCTATGTGACCTTTTTGGACAACCCATACCAAAACCATGTGTATTAATATGGAGTGCCTCCTTTGCAGCTGCAACAGCCGTCACTCTTCTGGGAAGCCTATCCACCAGATTTTGTAGTGTTTCCGTGGGAATTTGTGCCCATTCAGCCAAAAAAATCACTTGTGAGGTCCGGCATTGATGGCCTGGCTCGACTCACTTTTGGTGTTCTAATTCATCCCAAAGGTGTTCAATGGGGTTAAGGTCAGAGCCTGGTGAAAGTTTTAGTTCCTAAATAGAAACCCAAACAGCTTGTGGGTGTAATTTTAGCCCCCAAACTGCTTGTTTGTGCCATCTTTGCCACCAAGCAGATTGTTAGTGCCCCCCAGACAGCTTGTCTGTACTACCTTTGTCACCAAACAGCTTGTCAGTGCCCCTAAACAGCTTGTCTGTGCAACCTTTGTCCCCCAAACAGCTTGTCAATGCTCATAAACAGCTTGTCTGTGCCATCTTTACCACCAAACATCTTGTTAGTGCCCTCAAACAGCCTACCTGCACCCCTGCACCACACGTGTCTCTTCCTCCATGCTGTGTGAAGACTGATCTAGGATGAAGAAAGTGGATGTGATGTCACTTCCTGAATGCTTGATAAGTTAGACACAACATGCAGAGAGAAAGTGTGAGAGATTGTATGAATGCATGATCTCTGTAATTTCCGTGCTGATAGCTGCAGATATTACCCGTACCTTGTGGCTTTAAAGAGCAGGACAAGTGGTCGAAGGTGTCCACCCCTGCAACCATGATTGTTACGCTCCTGCCTGTTAGCAAAGGTCGAATGACTAAAACATCCTAAACTCAGTAATTAGGAGGGGTCTCCAAATAATTTTCATTATATAGTGTAGTTGGATCCTTAATAAATGCAGTAATAATTTAAAGCGTTTTTCAAGGCATTACATAAGCCATATTCAAAGCCATATATACAACAATTAATAATTAACTCATATCATTATAATACTGTTGCATTCAAAGGGATATCTAGATAACTTAGACCATGGAGTTAAGTACATAAAGAGCTACATATCCTTTACGTACCACAAAATATTCTGTTATGTTTAGTTTAGATAAAGGTTGGCATTCTTTTGATAACAAATAAAATATCAAAAGGACCAATAGGGAGTCTTATATATGATCGCAGCAATCTAGAATCGGAAGAAGTCAGCTCCAGACCTTGTGACCCTGAGAATCTGCCCCTTCACCCTGGGAGCTTGAGACTGGGGCAAACACCCTGAGACTCAGGATAAAGCCCTGAGAGTTCCCACGTATGGGCATGGCCTACAGCAAATGAGAAACCATACAGTAATGTTAAACTGCAAACAGAGACATAAGTATAACATTTTGCTATTTGCCTTCACTGATATTTCTTCATATTGTTTGTTGCACAACGCTTTACAAACTTTAAAGGGTCTCTTCCACTTAGCAAAACATTATTGATTGTTATTTCTTGGAATGTTAATCAAACAAACCTAATCTGTATTTTAATTTACGTTCACATTAAAACAACACAGACATGTAAAAATATATATTTGGTCTCCATGGCAACAACCTATCAGTGTCTGCCTTTTTGTTATATCACATGTTACTGTTTTTAGTTGTGACAACTCACAGGCCTTACATACTGTGGTTCATTTTGCTTTATATATGACCCCTGCTTGTCACACCCTTTGAACCTAGGGCCATGAGACATGGGTAAAGAAAAATGAATATTTTATCACAGTATGGTTTCCTGAAAGGAGTATGGTTTCATTTAAATGTTGGGAAATTTTCTGATAAAACGTAAGTTTCCCCCGTATTCTCAAAATTGGTATAAGCCATGATCTAGCAACCTCTTTTAATATAAAGAATCATGTTTCTTAGCAAATGCTTTTATGTGAATATTCCAGGTCACATTACTGTCATCTGGTTATTGCTATTGTTCTATCTGTTGTGCTATAGTTCTTAAGCTCAGTGAATTCAAGCATGGTCCTTCGAGAGGAAGCCACCTTTGCAATAACTCAGTTTGTGAAATTTCATCCCTGCTAGATATTCCACAGTCCACTGTAAGTGGTATCATTGGAAAGTGAAAGCAGCAACGTAAAGTCGTAGACTGAGGTCCCCGAGTACTGAGGTGCATTGTGCGTAAAAGTCACCAATGCTCTTCTGAGTTCATAGCTGTAGAGCTTCAAACTTCCACTGGCATTAATATCAGCACAAAAACTGTGTGGCGGGAGCTTCATGGAATGGGTTTCCGTGGCCAAGCAGCTGCATGCAAGCCTCACATCACCAAGTACAATGACAAACCTCGGATCAAGTGTTGTAAAGCACATCACCACTGGACTCTGGAGCAGTGAAAACTTGTTCTGTGGAGCCATGAATCACGCTTTTCTGTTTAGCAATCTCATGGGTGGTGAGTCTGGGTTTGGAAGGTGCCAGGAGAACGTTACCTGCCTGACAGCATTGAGTTCGCTGTAAAGTTTGGTGGAGGAAGGATAATGGTATGGGCTGTTTTCCAGGGGAGTCTACATAGTGTACCGTACACACACACACACACACACACATACAGTATCTCACAAAAGATGTATGTACAGTATCTCACTTTTACCACATAGAACATTTCAGATAGATTTTAGCTCAGCTAAAATTACTAGACCTGTTTAATAGCCATCTCAATCATATTATCTTACCATGGAATTATACAGCCATTTTTTTAGCTTTTAGTTAACAGACCCAAAAGTATTTTCAAAAAAGATCACATTCCAGGGTTATGTTGACATTCCAAGACGGCCAGACTACTTTAGCCCCACAAAACGATATTATGTATAAATTGAAAGATACAGAAAATAACATCTGACTTTATTGCGGCCTAGCAAGATCTGCTGAAAATGGTTGTGGAATTTAAGAAAAAAACCCATCAGAATAATTCCAGTGTTCCCCACTTTTTGTGTTTTTTTTTTCTATTTACTGTACAGATCAAGGCTTTTATCACTTTAATTATTTGACTGTGGTGGTGTGAAGGTCTCTGACATTGCAAAAAGGATTTTTACTCGCAGGAACATTCACACCCTCTAAAACATCTATTTTTGTGTTGTCTATTGCGTGAAATCTTTTTCTCCTGAGATGGTAAACACTGCTTGTGAAAACTCACTTTGTAATCTATGTTTTGTGCTTAATGTAATACATGTTTTCTCTGGGATCAGGGTTGTGTTAGTTTAATCCGCTGTATGTGGAAGATTTGGAGACAATCCATTTTCAGACTTGTGCCATCATTTACAAGGATAATGAAATTGTTGTTATTGATCACCTGTGGACCAGCAGTAAATCGGTTATTATACCACTTTTAACAAGATATCAGCGGCTGTTTGTCTAATGACTCCCTGTGTTTTTGATGGTAAGAAATTGAAAATTATAGACTTTACCTATTTATTGTAAAGTCAAGTAGCCCTATCGGCACCTTGTCCACTCTCACCCCAGTAACTCACTCTTAAACTTACACACTAACACACATACACACATTTACACATACTCACTAACACACACTTACACAATTAGGCATATACTCCATCTCATCACATTTACATATACAAATTCATGTTTACATACACTTACACATTAATGCTCACGCACACTTACACAGACACAATAATGCTAACACACACATATACATTCATGCTAACACATACATACACATTCATGCTAACTTAAAGATGCACTCTCACGCTACCATGCATATATTCATTAACACATACTGTACATACTTATGTAAATGCTCTCGCTCACATCATCCCTTCACCTCCTCACCTCACCTGCCTCACTCCGGTATAGTGTAACATTGCATTACATGACCCTACTCCATTCCTGCTTCACAAGGCCAGTCCAAAATTGTTCACAGGTCAGACTGGCCCTTTGTGAACACTTTCGGTCCAGCCCGAGGGTCAATATGCCCCAGGGCAGCCTGCCTCTGCTTAAGCAGCCCGCAACCCATGGTGATTCCGTCATTCTTCATGCAGCACACTTACATTACTCATGAATGGCTTCTGGAGTGGTATAAGGTAGAGCTACTTTGGCCCTTGAGGTAAGCTTGGGCATTGAATAGCTGCTCTTTCTGATTCACATTAAAGACTACCCTTGCAATCAAGGTAGGTCTGGTACAGTATATATTAGATTTACTAATATATAGCAACATTTTCTACAGATACGCAGAACTAAAAGAGAAGCATCACCTAGACAGCTATTAGCATAACTTGATTAATATTTAAAACCCATAGATTTTATACTTCAGCAACTTTAATTGCTTTAAAAAATTTGGTTTAATGGGGAAATTCCACAGTTATTTTAAAGTTAAAATGGTAAGGTTTTAAGTTCTTAGTTCAGTTTGGTTCAGATTTACAATATTTGTTCTATATAAAACACCCTGCAAAGAGGTAAAACCTTAAACTTTCACAGGTAGTTTAGCCAACCTCTTAAGTCTAATGTTCCTTGGGGTCCGGAGCTGCTTTTGTTGAATAGAAAAGCAATGTCAGGGGAACAAACACCTTGGGTCAAATTCAATGAGCCATCAAGTTTCACCACTATTGCAGGAAAAAATGAGAATGAGTGATAAATTGTTGCAAAGTAGTCAGCAATTCAACTCCCAGGGCACACAGTTAAGTAACAATGGCTAACTGATCAACCCTGTGTACGTGTTTAGTGCAAGTTACTTTCTATCTTCTCAGAACTGACACTATTTTCAATTAAGAATCACTGCTTGTCTAAGAAGATCAAAGCAAACCTCTTTCAGTCAGTTGAGATCAAAGTAATTGAACAATTAGGTTCAATTAAGCTAAACTAGCTGCAAAAATGTCTCCACATTTCCATTGATACAAACTGAAGTTTGAAGTTGATATTTTTTATTAGGCTAACATAAGAGTTACAAAAAATGTTTGGTATCTCAGAAGTCCCTTTTCCCATCTGGATAAATAAATATTGGTTCAAGAGAAAACTTAGTCTTTAGTTGAAGTGGACACCTTTTATTGGACCAACATAGAAAAGATCAACATGGAAGAAACTTTTTGGGACCTCAGAGGTCTCCTCATCCAAAGAGAGAGATTGAAAGTCCTACTAATTGTCATTATATATACCATGCAACTGTTTTTACATATGTGAGTATTAATTAAATATGTGTCATGTATATAGAATACAAATAGAAATGTAAATAATTATTATAGTAATAACTGGCAGAATGTCTTTAAAAAGTAAAAAAAATTGCAAGGGTTATTGCAAAATATACAATAAAAAAGTTCTAAAAGAAAACACCTTGCAATGCCAACTCCTTTTTACGCCTCGTTTCTTTTGAGTGATTCAGATGTGGACTTGCTTGTGTGCTTCGGATCATTGTCCGGTATGCTTTGCGCTTGTCCTTTAGGTCACAAACTAATGGGCACATATTCTTCTTCAGGGTTTTCTGGTAGAGAGCAGAATTCATGGTTCCATCAATTATGGCAAGTCACACAGGTCCAGGAGAAACAAAGCAGCCCCAGACCCTCATGCTACCACCACTGTGTTTGACTATTGGTATGATGTTCTTATTGTGAAATGCTGTGTTTACGTCACACCAGATGTAACAGGATCCATGTCTTCCAGTCCAAAATTATTATTATTCCAAAATGCTTGGGGTTATCAAGATGTTTTTTTGGCAAATGTGAGAGGAGCCTTTGTGTTCTTTTTGGTCAGCAGTGTTTTTTGCCTTGCATCTCTGCCACGGATGCCCTTTTTGCATAGTCTCTTTCTTATTGTGGAATAACACTGACCTTAAACTGAGGCAAATCTGCAGTTTGCAGTTGTTTTCATTTTAGTAATGATTCTTTTGAGACCTCCTGGATGAGTTGTTGGTGTGCTCTTGGAGTAAAATTGGTTGGTTGACCACTCGCCACTGTCTCAATTGATAACGGCTCTAACCACAGTTATAAATGGCTTTGTAACCTTTTCCAGACTGATAGATGTCTATGAATTTCTTTCTCATCTGTTCGTTTCTTTAGATCGTTGCACCATGTCCTGCTTTTTGAGACCTTTTAGTCTACTATACGTTCTATTTAATTGATTTTTACATTCAACAGAACTGGCAGTAATCATACCAGGGTGTGCCTAGTCGAATTGAACCCAATTATGAATTAACTTTGAATATTTAGTTGATTTAGTAACTAAGGGGCAATTACTTGGTACGGTCGGATACCTTTTTTGCATGGTCATCATTTAAATAGCATTTTGTGTTTACTTGGGTTATCTTTGTCTAATATTAAAATGAGTTTCATAATCTTAAGTGTGACAAATATACAATAATAGAAGAGGGCAGATACTTTTTTACAGCACTGTACATATACACTCCATAAATTATACTATTATATGTTGCAATGTTGGTACATACTAAATTTTATCTTGCAATGAAAATGCCCAAGTTAATGTGTACTGAGACTCCTCTGTGCATGTGTTGTGTGTTAGTTTTATCTTTTAAGTTTGCATTAATTGAGTTAAAATCTGTCATGACACGTTTCATGACCTGCTGTTTGAACGTCTATAAAATCTAAAATGTATCGTTTCAACATGCGCTATTTTTCTACGAAACCCATGCAGATATTTCCATTAGGTTTCTTTGTACTATTTTGTTGTGGTCATTGACTAGTTGCTATGCTTGAAGATTCGATTTTATGTCATTGAATTGCAAACCATAGGTTATTAACCTCCATTAAAACCAGTTAGGGTTCAGATGGGTCATTGAATGTTATATCTTACAAATTACGTGTTTTCTGAAGATTACTAGCCTAATTTAAAGGGGAACTGCCAATGTCACAGCTTCTAGCATAGCTCCGATTAATTAAAACTACTTCAAGTGTGTACTTTCTGTTTGTCAGTGTAATTATTTTGGGGATATTTTATCCTCCTGGAGGCTGAGGTCTGTGTCTCGGAGTGGACGCATTATCTGTGCTATTTCCTGTTCTGAGAGTCTCCTCTCCTCAACCGATCCTTACAAAAGGCTTCTGAACCAATCATTAACCAGAGTCAGCACCAAGGAGGCACAGCTAAGATACTAGAAGTACAACCATGTAATTTTTGAGGAAAAAAAAGTTTCAAGATAACCTCCTCAATATGTTTTTGGGTTTCTGTTTTATAGAGCCACTAGGCCGGACCTGTCCCCATTCTCCCGGACCTCCCTTACTTTTAAGGCTACAGAACATTGTAAAACAATCATACCTAGCAGGACTGGACTAAAGGTAACAATTTGAAGGCCAGCGGCTGTCTAATGACATAGGCATGGTTGACCGCTAGATATATTGACATTTCATTTTTATGCTCACGTAGAGTGCAGCCAGGCATATCCAGTTGGGTAGGATAGATGAACATCAATGGAAGAAAGTAGGGATAGAGGTATATAGGTCCCAAAAATAGACTATGCTTCCTAAAGAGTGAATTCTAGTAGGTATATCTGGCATAAACTGATTAGGCTAGCATATCAACTTAATGGGGTGTTATGATAATCATCACAAAAACAGGAACCTAACATGGCTGCTCCTATATGTGCAAATATATCTATATTACCATTAAATAAGTTTAGTTAGCCTACTCTATTGCTCATGTACAATTTGGAAAAAAGTGACAGATTAAATATTTAAAAATATTTAATTTTAAATATTTGTTCTGGTAATTCATGTATCAAATAAAAACGTTTATTATAAAATTTAGTAGGTCCTTAAACATAAAATAGTAATGTTGAGTTAATGATAAGTGCATTAGATAAGGTTTCATAAATGAGGTACATAGATTCCATAGGCTCTTTTTCATCAGTGTTACGATAGGAATTTAATTATACACTTGTTTCGTATATTTTACAAGTGTTGTCCTTGAAGCTTCAAGGGACAGAAGACTATTTATCATGTGGTATTTGGAATGTTCCATTGTTCCACGCTTGTATCAGTCGAAACACCTTGATTGCGTTATGGTGAAAGAGCGGCACCATTTACATTCAGTAGCAACTATTGCGTCTGGTTAGTCTCCTAAAGTGACAAACGAAAAATTATGGATGGAAGCCATTTAAATGTAATGATAGAGAACATTATTTGTGTTTCCCAAGAGAAGTTTCACATAACATCTGTGTAAATAAACACTTAGGTCTCTAAGCTCTGCATTTATGATTTTATTGATGATGAGGACTGGCGCATTACAAGAAAACACAAATAATGACTGTCAATCCACATGGAATTTGTGTTTAAACTCATAGACTAGTATATACAAAGGTTCTATGGTGGTAAGGTTCTTATGCCAGAACTTCAGCCTATGCTTATGACTGAGATACCCCCACTTTCCCACTCTGTTTTCCTTTATTCATATAAGCTTAGGCTTATTTAAACTTAGTTTCCGTAGTTAACAGCAGTCCCAAATTGTCAAGGATAGTCCCGCATCCTGATTGATATCACTGTTACTCTCAACCCCTGCCATTTGGACTATACTTGGAACTACAGGGAGTTGTGGTTAGAGTAACATGTCTACAAAGTAATATTATGATCCCACAAACCACATATGACTGGTGGACCCTTTAAGAATTGGGTTCTGGACACATAGACTAGGTTAATGTTTGTAATTATTCTTTTTTTGCTAACATTTGCCAGCATTGCCAATCCTGATTTTAAAAAAAAAACTAATGAAAATTATTTTTCAGAAAAAACCTGACCTCTCCAATAAACTTATGAAATATATGCTGTTGTTCATACAGGTACAGTAGATTGCACACAAAGACCATTTAAGTGTCAGTGTACATCATATCACAGTAAAGGCACAGATAAGATGAGTGTTTAAAGCCTTAATATACAAAACACAAAACCTAGGTTCAACATTTCTACAATTGTTTTACAACTGTTGCTCAATAGCTCAGTAGATTGTAAGCTTATTTGAGCAGGGCCCTCCTCATCTGTTGTTTCTGTATGTTAAATTGTTATATACTACTAGTTATGTCCTGTTTACCCATTGTACATTGCTACGGAAAATGTGGGTGCTATATAAAACAATAAATATTAATAATATGGCTGTGGTTGCCACCATTATCATTCGGCTGAGGGTCATGGTAGTTTTAGTCCACAAGCCCTCATAAATATATTTCCATAAATGTTTGTGTTTTTTTATGGAGGCTGCATCTGTCCCATAAAACTGCTAAAATGTATTGTGACCACTTAATATATTTGGTATGTGCCCACTTTGCCAACTACATGGTTGACAGTCTGAGGGTTAAACAAGATGTAGGGCCAGCCCACGACGTTGTGCTGTCTGGGTTCAAGGATTAAATTCTGCTCCCTCCTCCAAAACCATGCACACCAAAGCTATGCTCACCCCTTTGTTATATCATGATTAATAAAATCACTCTTTCATGCTTTCTCACACCCTCACTCACAATCTCACACACTCTCTCTCACTTTCACCCATTATCATTATCTTCCTACTGACTGCTTTGGTGTCTTTGTCTACTTTTGCGCAGGTCTACCTCTTCTCTTGCCTCTTCTTGTTCTTATTTCTTTGTCCACTTCTTGTCGTGTCTTCTTTCTTCATCTATGAACCTGACCTCCACACTTCCGCAAAAAGGGCAGAGCTTCCGGGCACACTCTCTCCACCAATTGGAGGAGAAGCTCTTCTCTGCTATGACAGCACCCTTACCATCCATTCCTATTTCTAGGTAAAGGAGTTTTTCCACCTACACTGGATTTACCACTTCCAAAAGTAAATGAAGCATTAGAAAAATAATATTTAATCATGTAAAGTATTTTCTCGCTTTTTAGCTCAAATTGAATTTGCCGCTTTGGGGCTTGGGATGCAGCTTATCGATACTGTGCCTTCGGTTATATTTCTCAAACTTGCCCATGGCAAGGAACTAAAGTGATATGACTCCTGTGGCAAGTAGTTGGGTCAGACAGCTAGCTCCACTGAAGCTTTTAACGGTTGTTTGTGACCACCAGAACCAGATGGTTTTCAAAGAGCTGCTTGGAGACTTCAAACACTGATGTGACACACTTCTTTGATTTTAATGCTTCTAGTTTCATCTTGCTGCCAAATTTATGCACACTTGAGTTAAAATCTGCCACAACTGTTCACTTCTCTCATTTTTCAGTTCTTAGAGTAATTACAAGTTGGGACTGACAGAGATTCAAGGCAGCCCTCAGCAGCTGTGTTGCTTTATTGACTTTTATCCAACCTGCGTCAGAGGGCCAAAGATTTAACTGCAAAGCAGGCCCTTCTGAAGTATTTCATTTCATGGTTATACAGATAACAGAAATACACTTTAGAATGTCACAGTGTTCGCTTCTGTCATTAATAACAAGATTAATAGGATGACCACATGTCCTAACTGTGGGGCTTATGACAGCCAGCAAACATTGGCAATTGTAATGTGATTAATAATAGGGTGGTCTGATGTCTCTGCTTACAAGAGACGGTTCCCTTAATTTTGACTTCTGTCCCCTGGTACCCGAAAATTTCCCAGGGCTGGTTCCCTGCACCTTCCTATCTACTTAAGTCCGTTAAGTAGGCAGGATGGGGTGTTGGCAATAATGAGGTAGGGCTAGCGGTGCACAGGTTGGGGGCTAGCTCCAACTAGGTCTAGAGAATAAGAGCATTGACAAGGTGCCCTGATGAAACAACTTTCTATTCAGAGATTCCGTGTCAAACATAGTGAGTTCTGCAAGGGTGGCACAAAAATAAACCACAACCAGATGTCTGGTTGACAACTGCATAGGAATTTCCCTAGATTTTGCTTTATTTTGACACTGCCTGTTTTCATGTTTTCATAACCTTCTCCCATTCTTGTTCTCATCATTTATTTTACACAATCAGCGATATTGCATATGTTTGTGTGTTATTCCTATGTTGGCCTGTTTACTATTTCTTTACTACTAAATACGCCTGCTAACAACTTATATTATAAGAAATTTGCCTTTCCACAACATTAAAAGTCAGGTATGATATTTTTATTATGTTCTCGTTATTTGTTGTAGAATAATCAGTGAATCTACCATGCTAGGTCTCTGGGGTAGATTATTCCCGTTTTCTAAATGTATTTCATATTAGTGCCTTGAGCACTGTACAAATATATCGTGAAAACATTTTCGTGTTTCCTTTGAATTAGCATGTTGTTTTATTACTACTCAAAAGGATGCATTAATAGGCAAGAAAACAAAGAAGTGATTATGCATCATTTTACCAAGCAATTCCTGGTATGGCTGCTTTGGCCATGCATTTCAAGTCTTGGTTACCTCTGCAATACTAAATTTGTAATGAAACCACTCTTCATTTGCAACCCCACTGTGCCAGTCCTCCACTGGCTCCCCATACTCTCCAGAATCAAATAAAACTCTTGACCCTCGCCTTCAGGCCGCCATATCTCTGTTCTCATCTCTAACCACCTTCTTCGTTCTTCTTGTGACTTAAGTCTCTCCTCAATTATCACTATTTCCTACTTGCATTTCAAGGATTTTGCCCTTGCCGTACCTATTCTCTCAAAACATCTACCCTCCTAATACCCTAAAACTGCAGCCTACAAAAAGTATTGTCTTCCTAACTTCAGTTCTTTTTGCCACTTGCTTTTCCGCAGCATCCTCTCCACAATGAAATCATCCTTATCCATGGGCGTAGGAGCCCCTAAAAATCTGGGGCGACAGCATTTTCCCCATCAGATCCCCACTTCTCCCCATCTCATCACACCCCCTTTCTCCCCCCTCCACACTTATCAAGCCCTCCACACGACTTATCTCCCCCCCTTCTTTTACACTATCCAAGCTCTCTCACACACTATCTACCCCCCCCCGCTCTACACTATCCAAGCCCTCTTCACACACTATCTTACCCCCTACCCTACCCTCCCTTCTCACGACTAGTCTACCCACCTCCTCTACCCCCTCTTTCTCACTAGCTACCCACTCGCTACCCCCCTTCTCACTAGCTACCCACTCTGTACCCCCCTTTATAGTTCACTTACCCTGCCGTCCTGTGGTGGGAGCGCAAGGCCTCTCTCTCACTGCTCTGCCGCGATACACGCGGCTTCACTGCTGAGCGCCGGCATATGACAGTTCACAAAACTGGACAATCTTCTACACCTGAACCAGTATGTCTTGTGTATGTAACGTCTATTGTCAAGTTGTATATTGTAAACTTTGATCTTATTGTTAATGTTCACTATCCCCCAATTGTAATGGCACTGTAGAATCTGCTAATGTTTTAAAAATATCATGTTATGTAACAATGGTTTATTCCTTTTTAATAACTATCCTAATATTTTCTGCTACAATATTGGTTTTAGGAAAATACATTGGTGATTTTAAGTAGAGTTCATAGGATACACTGTCTTGTATTTAATGGAAAGGACAAATTCCATTAGCTTTCATTTTAAAATTGGAAGAAACATTTTAAATTCTATATTGGTTACAATGATCTTTTCAGCTATGCTTTTTCAGAGTTTTAACTCTTGGCTTTCAAAGGACCTGCTTTTAAATTAAGGACACTTTGATTGATTCCAGTAATGGAAATGGAAATTCTGCTTGTCCTCATTACCATCATGACGGTTATCATTGTCATCCCGGCCGCTCTCGCCACAGCTATCAGTATACAATGCATGTCATTTTGTGAGTAACCGCTAAATGATCTCAAAAGAAAGTACTGGGTTAAAGTGTTTACAGGTTAGCTTTTGGTTAGACAATCAATCTAGATCTATTGCGCAGCTGGTAGTCGAAGTTAACAAGATTTAAGTCAACCAACCTAAAGAAGTAGGGCATGAACTGATCCATGGAAACCCAGACCATAGCCTGGTTTACCTATTCTGCTCATGTGTCAGTCTTCTGCCCCAGGCCTGCAGACTGCCAGGTGTGGCCGCCCCCTTTAAGAGGTCTGCCTGGAGTTGAACTCCTCTCCACAGCTTGCTGTTTTGTTTACTTGTCTTGGTTCCTCTCTCCTCTCCCCATGTCCAGTTTGAGATATCCTATCTATGCTTAAATGAGAAACGTCTGAGGATCTCGGCCCATGTTGCCTGCCTGTTAACTTTTAGACCCAGAGTCCCTATTGGATTCACCCATTTTGCTTGCTACCTGTACCAGACCCTTTTGGATTCTTACCTAGACTATTCTAACATTGTATTCCCCAGCAGTCTGTATACTTGGTATGCCTCCTACTCTGCTACTTATGGCGAGATTTATCTGCTTTGTTTAATATTAGATAGCAGATTAAATCCCAGTGATTGTGCCTCTAAAACAATGAGTCTGGCATTTTTGTCAGGTGAGAAATACAAGCTTACGATTCACGGTGGCCTATTGAGATGCAGCACGGAAATCTGTGCCTGCGCTGGAAGAATAATATAGAGATTCTTATGGTTCAAAAGCTCCTCCACTTTATACTAGTTCTAGTTCCAGAACTGTCCATGTTCATGACTGCCAAGCCCTGCGTATTTTGGTCATAATCATAAATGTGTTCGCATATTGTTCAATACTGTCTGCTGTCCTTCATCAGGAGCTTAATATATTGTCAGGAACATAAGGCAGTTTCGGGATTTAGCTGGATTCCTCAGGATCCACTTTGTTTTTCCTATAATGCCCTCTTCTACAGCAACAGGTTACCTTCTTGAATTTCCCTTTTAAAGTTTGGTTCCCAGACATCCTACAGAGGTTGAGTCATCCCAATGTCTACAGCACTGGATTTATATCTTGGACAAACATGAATTTACCATCTGATCCTGTACTACTATGTTAGACATAAGAGCATCCCTGAGACACACAAGGACCAGAATGCCTGCATTGACATGCACATTTGCAGAGGTCACAAAAAGCAGAACACAACTTTCTCTTTTCTGCTTTTGGTATTGCAAGCTTCAACGTACATCCATGCATACTCTGTGTACCAAAAGGATAAAGCTGGTGGCTGGGCAGCACACTATTGCATATAAATAAATACACAGAAAGTATTTATTATTTGTAGATGAAGACATGTAACAAAAAGCCAGATAGATAGAAACATACATTGAAAGATGAATGGTTGTATAGACAGATGTGTAGATAGAGAGGTTAGATATTGATATGTTCTTATATGTTCTTATGTATTAATTGCTATATTATGATTTCCCATCAGTGGTATGATCACTTTTTTTCGAACAGTTTCACATGCGGTACATTATTTATTTAATTCAATTTTTGTTACTGTCATTTGGTCTTCTGTAACAGGTTTTTTTTTTCCGAACAGTGTTAATCCTTGGGCAATTATCACTTTGCTTGGGTTAAGCTAGGTCACCAGTTCATAATGCTTTTACGCACTCACCATACTCTGTGTGTAGCAACAGGACCAAACGTGAAGACTCCTAGTCATTCTTCCATACAACAACACTTCTTATCCATGTAACACTTTATTTGTCAATTGACCTAAAAAGAAAGTGTCATAAAATTAGTTTGGATTTGAAGCTTTAAAGGCATAGCCTTTATGTTTTAAAAATAAATAATAAATAAGTTGTGTGTCAAAAATACATTTATGATGATATCACATATACACTAAATACCCACAATAAAACGATAAAGCAGAATAGATAAAATGCATCTTCAATGAATCCTTATTTGTACCACAACCGGAGGAAAAGCCTGAAAAGTAAATAACCATATGGATTGAAAGTTTATTTTGTTCTGAGTATAAAAGAAAACTAAAAAAAAACTAACTTCATAGAAATAGACTTAATTAATTAATTAATGTCCTTAATTTCCAATGTTCATTTAAAATGTAGCAAAATATATATCCAATATTTTATGTACAAATGTTTATTGAGCAACAGACTATAAATATATTTTGAGAGCATGCTACTCATAACGGTTAGTCAACAGTTTTCCTGTAGAACTATTTTAATAGAGTTGAATTACAAAGGCTTTAACAGTGAATTATGAAGAAATCTGGATTAAGGAACATAGCATAGTATCTACTTAGAAATTTAACAGGTAAACATAATGTATTGATTTGGTATTTCCCAGGCTAATTGAGGATTAGCTTTGTGCAGTATAACCCATGAAATTCTGCAGTAAATGTTCTACCAACCTTTTTTTGGGGACTATTTAGCCATACCAGCTAGACGACACTACCTAACCTGTTATCTAGACATAAAATCATAATACAGTGTGTAACATGAAAACAATACATAGTTATGGGACCAATGTAGAACTCATTTGTCTAGACCTTTAATCTACATGGGGCATATTTTCAGTGTTGACAGGGCAGAATGTATTAATTTGTTCAGTCACCAAATCAACGGTATTTTCTCAAATGCTTACCCTTCTGCAATCCGCCAAGCCACTTTACTATAATGAAACACAATAGTTAGGCTTCAGGCTGGAGGGATGTTGTGCATTTTTAATATTTAGGACAAGGATTGTCTGACAATGAACATGAGATGTTGAAGTTCAACACTTGGACCTCATGTAGATGTGCTACAAACATATTCTCTTCAAAGTAAAAAAACAAACTTCTTTGTTTATCTTGGTTAAGCAGTAGGAGAAAAAACGCATTCTCTTCTCAGCAGGAGGTTGGGTGTGCTGATTACCGACACTGTTAGTAGATCTTGTAACTGAAAGAAAAGTCTTAAAACCTATCAGCAAAATAAGCAGTGATGAGGATGACACCAAGATCTGATATTAAGCAATTTAACACTTCATTGTGTAGAAGAGAGATCTGCATACCCTATGCTAGGGAGCAGAAAACAACCATGCAATCATCTTCCCTTTATTGGATTTTTTTCTGTGATGATTAAACATACAATCATACTATTTTCCACAGAACAAATTTTGGGCACTGTCCCTTTGCCACAGGTAGTTGCCTCACTGTCCCACTTTTGTGGACGGTGGGGGATCATGGGCCCGTTGGGGAGATCTTCTGATCATCCCGACTGATCCTAAGAACTATAAAAATGATGGGGGTCTGTCCCAGGTGTTGCAGAACCTACATGGTCATCTTGTGAGGCTCTGAAACTGATCGGAGCAAAATAGGTCTTGATGTTTCCCTGCCCTCTCTGCCAATACCTCCCAGCCTCAACTAGACGGGGGCTCTGTTTTTGTTTTTTTTACACATGGAACAATAGTTTCTGATAAGCTATTGTTGATGAGTATATATGGTAAATAATAATTTTGATACTCACCCTTGCTGCCACTCCAATGACAGATCGGGTCATGAATTGGGCCGCCAGCTGGATAAACACAGTCGCACACTGCAAGAGTATAAAAAGCCCAATCTGGCCCAGTGAAGAGTAAATGATTGATCATATCATTAATATTCATCTTGGGCTAAAAGGGAATTAAACTTAGGGGAAAACACTTTGCCTCTAGCTTTGTTTAACATACTGTTCTAATAAAGAAAACAACCCCAGATTATTTGCATTAGCGCACATGTGAGTGTTATATACACAAAAAGCAATGGAAGTTTAAATGCATCTTTTATCATGTTTACAGCTTATCTACTCCATACTGTACAAGCCACGGTAGATGTTTATCACATCTGGTATGAAAATTGAACAAAAGTGTTTTTTAAAAAAAACAAAAAAAACTGCATCCCCTTTTGTTAAGTTATTACAGCCCTTTGCCACAGATCTCAGCCTCCACGCAATAAAATAATTGTTTATTAAACCAAATATCTGTAAAACAATTACAAAGATTGCAAAAGAAAAAAAACGACTATGGAAACATTCTGCAAAACCGAAAACATATTTATTAAATGTGTGCTATGATATTGCCACTGAAACGGCATCTTTGTTAGATTTCATTACTATAGAATGTATCACATCTATTTTAACAAGATTTCAAATGACAAACTCATTGGAACATTAGCGGACATTTAAATGCTAATTAGCTAAGTCACTGCTAATCTTTCCCAGTCCAGTTCACAGACACATGTGTCAATTAAACAGGAGTCAGTCCATGGGGAAAACAGAGGTCAGAGAGTAGTGCTCAGTCAGCTGTGAGATCACATTAAAACAGATTGAGCTGTTATAATCACAACAGGGAAAATCCACTCTTGTATGCGCTTTCCCTGTAGTAGCACAATGTTACAGTATGTATCTGCAAACACAGAAGGAGCGTCTACCCCCTTGACTATTGCCTCTTACTTATCATTGATCCCCTTTATCAGTTGTACTGTAACATTTTAGTGTTTAAAGGAACCATAGCACCAGACATTTGTTGGGTCTCTTATATTAGAGTGAAAGATAAATTCCAAGACAAAGTTTCCTACAAATAGTAATCGGGAGTAATTGTATCATGACAACTGTTGCACTGAGAACTTATTTTTTTTTCAGAAATATGGTTAAAAAAAGGCTGAAAGGTTGGGCAGTGGCCAATTGTCCCCTTAGCTGCTCTAGTTTGAACACTTCCGGTCACTACTCTTCATCTGTATGTTTTCCCTGCAGTCTCCCAAACATACTCCACAACTGATCTATTCTTTGCTCCACTTGGCATATCAATACCCTCCACCTTAGGTTGTACAGAAAAATAAAGAGTCTGCACACCCAAATTGGCCAGTATCAGAGGAGGCCCATTGAGTGCTACGATGTACTAGAGAGGTAATTTATTAAAGGGCTGGTGCCCCCCCCAGATCCTCCACCATAGGCCTAGTCACCCTAGCCCAGAATACTCCACTTGCTTTACCTATGTAAGCCATCAGAAGATGTCATATTTTAGCTTGCGTTCCGTTACAAGGAAATATCTCAATCAGACTGATCCCATCCATTAGGACAATTCACTTCTGACATGTGAGGTAAAATACCAAAATAGAATGTACACAATCTGTTAAATCTCAGCTGGTTCATCTCATTATGTCCTTTTTTCCAAAGATCCAATTGCTTGCTCTAAAAAAAGCGGAACAATAAGAGATATAATGAAGTTGCTGCTATCTATAAACCAAAGTTCCATTTCCATTATCTATTTAGATGCTGAGAGCTCTGAGCATGCATGGTTATATTCATCCAGGGCTCATTGGTGTTATCTCTTTTGCAGGACTGGAATAAGAATCAAGGGCTGAGTAAGGAACAAATAAATAATTTAATGAGTTAAAATTAACTCATTAAATTAAGGCTCCCAGTTGCTACTGTCCCATATATTTGCCTGCTAACTGAGGGCTTGTTGTGCTTGGTCATCTACCTAGTAGTGCTTGGAATGTAATTATTATACTATTAGCCTTCCAGCTTCTTGGGCAGCATAGGCTAGCTGAGGATCACCAATGAAGAACTGTTTGTTGGCTACTCCTGATGTCTGTATTTTTTTACTTTTTTTTTTAACATCCTTTAGAAATTGTACTGAACATACTGAAAGGTGAGATATATTACTTGCTCAAGATAAACTCAATGCCGTTTTCAAAAACTATTAGCGTCAAACATATTTTGATCGGTCCATCTACTAATGGTTAGTGGAAAGAATGTCAAATATGTAAGTGATAGTATAAGCAGAGGAGTTGTAAACAAAAATAATATTAATGTCTGTTAGTTTGGCACATGCCAAAGGGATGGTGAAGTGTTTATCCACCTTGTCAGCAGGTCTCTAACCCCTTTCCCTATTATAACATTTCACTGAAAAATTAGATGACTGCATTCTATCCAGAATTATTTTGGCACGACTACAAGAAAGTGACTAGTTTCGCAGATGTAGAAGAGAAATGCAAAATTCTGCTTATAGTCCAACAGGTTTTTAGGCCTTTTTATTGCTCTGGCTTGGTTCTATGTTTGTCTAAATAAAACATAGGTCTGGCAGGAACAGACACCATTACTAATCATTCCGGTGTAGCCATACTAATATTTTGCACCATACTATAATTCTGATAACTGTAGGGAGATGGACTCTGAGCCTAAATTACCCAGAGAATATAGTTGGTCTTTGACCAAGACAGCTACCTGTGCCATTGCTTCATGGTACTCAGCTTCTCCCAGGACTTTATTTCCTACCCGCCTATAAAGCATGTATGTGCTGTCACTAGATCTCCAAAAGGAATGTAATTAATGTTAAAGATGCTAATGACTGGATTGCAGTTGTTGATTAAATAATCATATTCACCTGACACCACTCTTCTCATTGTATTGTCCCCAACAATCAAGGACAAATAGTCAGTGGGTAATAAAGGCCCTTTTTGTGTCATTTGGCTTTGATCCTGGTCAGGTCGGCCTTTTACAACAGAAAACCTGGAGCCTAATGGCCGATGTATCTCACGGGATACAAATATCTCAGTAGAGATTATTGCAGCCCCTTTAATTTTGAAATATATTTTTTATCTTACAGACATACACTCATTGCCACTTTATTAGATACACCTGGTTAATTGCTTATTAACACAAATGGCTAATTAGCCAATCACATGGCAGAAACTCAACACATTTAGGCATGTAGACGGGGTCAAGACAACTTGCTGAAGTTCAAACCGAGCATCAGAATGGGGAAGAAAGGGGTTTTATGGGACTTTGAACGTGGCATGGTTGTTGGTGCCAGATGGGCTGGTCTGAGTATTTCAGAAACTGCTGATCTACTGGGATTTTCACGCACAACCATCTCTAGGGTTTACAGAGAATGGTCCAAAAAAGAGAAAATATCTAGTGAGCGGCAGTTGTGTGGACAAAAATGCAACAGTTACTCAAATAACCACTCGTTATAACCAAGGTATGCAGAATACCATCTCTGAATGCATAACACGTTGAACCTTAAACCAGAAGCCTTAAAGCTACAGCAGCAAAAGACCACACCAGGTGCCACTCCTGTCAGCAAAGAAATGGAAACTGAGGCTACAATTTGAACAGGCTCACCAAAATTGGACAACGGAAGACTCGAAGAACGTTGCCTGGTCTGATGAGTCTTGATTCCAGCTGCGACATTCAGATGGCAAGGTCAGATTTTTACGTAAACAACATAAAAGCATTGATCCATCCTGCCTTGTATTAACGGTTCAGGCTGGTGGTAGTGTAATGGTGTGGGGGTAATTTCCTTAGCACACTTTGGGCCCTTTAGTACCAATTGAGCATTGTTTAAATGCAACAGCCTACCTGAGTATTGTTGCTGACCATGTCCATCCCTTTATGACCACAGTGTACCCATCTTCTGATGGCTATTTCCAGCAGGATAATGCACCATGCCACAAAGCTCACATCATCTCAAACTGGTTTCTTGAACATGACAATGAGTTCACTGTACTCCAATGGCCTCCACAGTCACCAGATCTCAATCCAATACAGCACTTTTGGAATGTGGTAGAACGGGAGATTCGCACCATGGATGTACAGTCGACAAATGATGCCATCGTGTCCATATGGACCATATGAAGAATGTTTCCAGCACCTTCTAGAAAGTATGCCATGACGAATGAGGGCAGTTCTGAAGACAAAAGGGGGTCCAACTCAGTACTAGCAAGGTGTACCTAATAAAGTGGCCAGTGACTGTATATAGATAGGATTTTTGACAATATTTAAGTATGTGAAGTATTATGGGAATTATTAAAACCAATTTTCTAAAAAACATGGAAACACATTGTGTATTTCAGAATTCAGTCCTTTAACTCTCATTAAGGAAAACACGATAAGTTAGTCTATTGGCCGTTCTAGTTAGTTATTTCAGTAGCTTAAGCAATGCTTGACTCTTTCTAAAGGATTAGTAGAGTCATCGAGTCACTTTCTGGCATAGCAGGAATCTGACTTGGGTGCCTGGACCTTCTGTTAATCATGTCGTAGGAAATGATATCAATCCCATGGGGGTGGGGGGGTGGATGTATTTAAGTTTTTCCCACAATATGTCCAAATGTTCACTTTTCGTCTGCATGGCATTGTGTAGACAGTACAGTTTGCACTGTCTGCACAATCACAATGGATGTTATCAGCTGTCAATGAAGTCCTGTCTATACTAGACACAAGCCATTTCCTCCTGCTTAAGGCAGGATAGTAATCCTATTGTGGTGCTTGCAAATAGAGATCTTCCCCGTGGTTTAATCACTAAGGAGCCATCCCTGCCTGTATATGGAGTGGCATATTTCATAAGATTGTTACTCCTGGAAAGTGTATGCTTATACCGGATAAGGTGTAAGAAACAAAAAAAATAGTGAACAGCGTTTCAAATAAGTTTCCTTTTAGAGTCCCTCAGGGAAATGGCGAACTTACCATTACTTTTTTAGCACTGCTTTTAAGTGCAGCCAGACAACTCTGCACGGAGCCACTGTGAACATTTAGAGAGAGAGGAGAAGGAGAGAGGGAAAGCGACAGACTGCCTATCAGTAATTCCCTGTCAGAGATTAACAGGCAGGAAAAGGCTGCAGTCTACAAACATGATAGCAAAGGCCTCCATTACACTACCTAATATTATACTGGACCCAAAGTGCTAAAAAGGCTTAAAGTGACAGCATTTAGTCAGTGATTGTGGGACCAGGACATGGGTTTTTTTTTTTACTTATTTTCCACTGATTAAGTTTAGGAACACATTTTGTTAATACAACTGGGTCAGAGGAGATGAAAAAACACAGCGGCATCTGGCGATATAATAATAATAATAATCACCATCTTTCATATAAACAACAAAATAAAAACTGTGTAAAAAGAAACTGCCTTTTTTGTGCTCCATCTGTGATCGTTGTAAACTTTTTTTTAGAGTTGTTGGGTTTTTTATTTTTATTTTGTTTTTTAATGTTAGGAAAATACTTACCTATAATATATTGGCATTTGTTTAGGACACAGACCTCCCGTGTTACACACATGATTGTTTTAGTTTGGTCTTGGATTTAAAACTGTTCAACTGTTTGATTTTTTTTCTCCCTTAGATGCTTGGCACGGAGAATCATGAGTAACTAAGTAGGTTTCTTTTGGACAGATCTGCACTAAAGTGATTTTAGTGTAGACAGAGATGTCAACAGCTAGACACTGAAAAAAAGGTTATATTTGTTTTGTATTGGTCAGAAAAATGGTACTGGAAAGGGTTTTGGGTTTGAAGTTTATCAAGGAGACTCAATAGAAGGCATATATAGCTCCGTTTCCACAGAGAGAGAGAGATCCACAAATCATGAACATGCAAAAGTCTAGGGAATTAAGTAGCGATCAAAGGAGATGTTTACATTCTGCAAAATATTCAGTATGTATGTGACTCTAAACCTTATAGTGCAATATATTTATCTTTTATTTAGTATTATATATTGTTTGTTATCTGTGTAATAGTATGGTTAAAAAAAACATACGCAACATGAGCAACAAGAAAAGTTATGGTACCAAGAAAAAAAAACAAGAAAATATATATTTTTTGAATAGATGGGATATTTCATATTTTTTTGGACTTTTAATTACTATCTTCATTTATCCTGATTTGATGATGTGGTTTTCAGTTGCGCAACAACATTTTTTTGTTCCTTTATTTTTCCAATGTTTTACAGTTCTATGCCGTATATTCTTGGCGCCATGTAATAAAATAATCTCAATAAAAATAATCCCTCGTTATGTTTACTGTAACAGTTCAGTCTGGTGAGATATGGCCACTGACGTGTTGGTTTGCAAAACGCATGTGGCTAGACTTTGTGTCTGTGTCACTGGCTTGACATAGAAACATTCTGTTAGGCTACACATCCCTCAACCCAAAGTAATATAGCGCTGTATACGACAGCAAATTTCATTTGTAAATAAGTTCGGTAGTTCTATTTTATATATCCTATAACAGTCAAATTTGGTTTGATCGAATTTGGTTTCACCAGTTCCACTTGGGGCAACTTTGAAGGTGTAAGAGTTAAAAGGGATCACTGTCTTCCCAGGAATACTGTGTGCATCCTTCGTATTATGAGGACATCAGGACACCACATAATATTGTATAACACAAACATTTGGGGATAAGGGTACATACAACACTGACAACCTAAACTGACTATTTCTTACACAACTTTTAGCACAAGTAAATGTATATGTATATGTCAAAACTACATCTTATGTTTGTTTTTCGATCAATTAATTGTTCTGGAGATATATATAAGGAAGCATTTGTAAACGTATACGTTTTACCCCAGTGAAACTGATATCTGTTCCCAAGGATGACCAAACTAGCATATCTAATACATTTCCTAAACTGTTATCTCTTTTTTGCCACTCCATCACCAATCAGCAATTTAACAATAGGGAAATAACAACTTAATGGGGACGAATTCTTTATGTAGATCCTAAGAACATAAGTTAAAATAGCCGCTTCCGTGGTGTACTAATTAGTGAACGCCATTACATAGGTTTTTTAGAGTGGTGATCAGTAAAAAGTATGATTTGGATAAGGTGACCTGATTGAAGAATAGAACCCAGACGTTAAATATGTTCTAAAAGGCATTTTGAACTATATACCTATGACATATATTAATACAACATTTACGTGAGCCTGAACTTCAAGAAAAAGACATTGAAGTTGGGATTTTTGTTTAGCATTTGCTACATACTCCATGGTAAATAATGGACATTGCAAACAAATAAAGCAACAAGAAATCCTATATATATATATATATATATATATATATAATTAAGTAACAGATTGATCGCCTATATTCCCAACCTAGAATGTGGGTTTCTCATTCTGAGCCTGTATAAGCAAACTAGCAGCCTTAATAAAACTACATGCAATGTGCTCACGTAAAAAAGTGTCATGGAAACTTGCACAGCCCTGTGAGGCCTAACTGGGATTAAAAATAAAACACAATTTTATTTTATAGTTTGCAATATGTATGACGTTATCCTTTTACTCATTGGGACCCATGCCTATTTTGTTTGATATACCAAAATATCATTTTCTGCTCATGTATGCTTCTATAATGCGTAACTTGTAATGTTTATATAGAATATATGTCATTATGTGATAAAATTAAAGGGACAATTCAGCTATCATATACATTTTAATGCGCATGTGTAGAAAATGCTCTTGTTAATTTAATTAGGAGTGCCTTACTACTCCTTAGTGGCTGCCATTCGGTGGCCAGAATTGTCAGACTGGAGAGGTGGTTGAGCTGCAGCTTCTCTTTAAGGTAAGTAATTTATTTATTCTTACCGTATTTAGAAGATGCATATTTAAGTACTTGCGAAGAAATTATTCTTTTGGTACGGTTGCCTGGGACATTAAAAATATTTGTATGATTGTTTAATATTAAATAATATACCAAAGAGGTAAAAAAAACAGTAAGGAATGAAAGAGTTTGTTCATTGTGATAGGTGTCTCAAAATGTAGGTATTACTATGTCAAATTCGAGGGCTGCTATTTCTTAACGTAATAAGATTGATGCTTATTTCTGACTGCCGTTTTTGAATGGTTGTTGTTATACATTAACCACAAACCTTTCTCGTCGTTAACATGTAATAAAGTCCAACACGCCATACAATGGAATCTTTCTGAATTTCTAAAAGAGCTGCTATGTGCCAGGGAGATTAAGATATCACTGGCACTAGAACTTACTTCAAAACATATTTCTTTTCTGTCAGCAAAATTTTCCCCTCTTGCCCTCTCTTATCTAATGGTTTCTCTTCATTCCAGCTAACAGCCAAATTACATAGACACAGGAGCCTAATAAAGGTGCACCACTTAGCCTTTTTTCATCTTTTTTCTACTATTTTTTTTCAATCTATTATATATATATATATATATATACTGTTTTGTATTAAAAAATACCATATATAAAATATTTATACTGCGCTAGCTACATAATATATTTGTAAATATACAGTAGAATATACAGTATACATAGAATATACAGTATTTATATTATATCTAAAATATATTGATACTCTATTAGCTTTTGTCAATGAAAATTTATTTTATATACCAGATGGATTTTCTGAATTACTATTGCCATGAATAAATTGTAACTAAAATACATACACTAATAAAAACGCATTTATAAACAATTACAATGAAAAAAATCTCATAATTTGTTTAATTGACGTTAGGGTCAATAAATAAAAAAACAATTAAAAAAAAAACTCATAGTTGACCTTAGGGGAAATTGCTCATCTTTACTTTGTATTTATTTTTTACAAGATCACTTAAACTGTTTATCTGTGAATGGTGTATGGTGGGGCCAAGCTACAGCCATGACTCCCCCCCTGCCGCCTCCATTGTATGTCTCCAAAGGCAGAGGCAGATTAAGTCCTATCAGACTTTTACTGACAGCTGAAGCACTAATTAGAGACAGTATCACTAAAAGTCTGAATAATATAAACTTGCCAAGTGTGTTTCTGTTGTGTATCATGTTCTGTAGGACAAGATCAAAATTGTCTTTACAACAGCCTTGAGTTATTAACTAGCAGTGTGAGCTAATCTGTCCAAAAATTCAAAAATATGGGACTGGAAGTACCTCATTGTTTTGATATTGAGAAATATCCTTGATTTGCTATTTTTAAATGTTGGTTTATCATTGTAATTGAATATCATTTCCAATATAAAGTTAACAGAAATCCTCAAGAGTGCCATTGTTGTTGTTCAGTGGAGAAGTCTGAACACTGTCAACATGGTCTCCTGCACCTACATGGTCTCCTGCAGCTACATGGTCTCCTGCACCTACATGGTCTCCTGCACAACACTTTTGATGATATTTATGCAGCCACCAGCTGGATACGTGTGGCCAAACATTGCATTTTCATACTTCTGCAACATTTTGTGTATCTAGCAAACAATCATCTGCTGCTATAGGGGCAGTATGGGTGTGTACACAGCACTAATTGCCACCAGGACCCTTTAATGATTCAGCGCTTCAGACAGATCATTATTTCCCAGTTCAGTAACAACAAGGTTCTTCTAAAACCTAGAAGCACTACAGAGGTTTAACGATACACTCTCCCAGCAGTAAAATCTGCTTTTCTGTATTCTATACATATATATAATAATAATAATATACAGTATAAGTGACAACGTCTTATTCTAGTTCAGTTTATTAAATATATAGAATATTTCTAATACAACAGTTCACATGCATAGAAGGATGAAAAGTACAGGTGATACATGGTTGGAAATTGGCAACTACCTTTACAGTAAATGGATATTACACATTCAGAATTTTGAAGCTGGGATAGCATTCCTGGAATATATATATATCCTATTCATGAAGGAAGTCACGTTACAGGACCAAATGCAGTAATACTGAAATTCATATTTCCTTGAAAGACACCTAATTGTCCAATGTCTTAGGAGCTTATTGTTTAACCATCTACGGATTAATATAAACATATCTTTAAATGCAGGATATCTATCTGTTCCAATTAGAACTGATGAATGTTTGAATGAAACAAGACAACCTTTTCATCCTAAATGACTATGTTATTATGTAAAATTGTTGGTAGTTGGGAAATCCTTTCTACACCTATTCAAAAAGCTTTATGAACTAAGGAGGCAATTAGATTTATTTTCAAAGAGGCTGAACTAGGAAGGCATTTTGAAGACCTAATTTGAATTAAGTGACTTTTATGTGCACTGAATATTTAACAATATGGTAACCAAAATATGACCATTGTGGTTTCAGAACAATTAAGACACAAAAAGTACAGTCAGAGGGAGTAACACAAAAACAATTGTAGGCAGACCAAGAAGCTACCATAATCATGTCATGAATTGCCAGAGAAACTCTTGTGCTCTGCACAATGGCTCATATTTCCAAAACATAAATTGAGATTGGCCAAAAAATCTATACCTCCATAAATTAAATATATTGAAATGGTAACTTATAGAGCTTTCTTTGTGTACATGTAAATGAAATTTAACATTATACAGTTTCAAATGTATGTGAGTTTTATATTTTGACATATGCAGATATATAGCTAAAAGGGGTGCTGCCCTGGCCCTGACAAAGTCAACAGCCCCTAACAATACTAAGGACCTCGGGGACCTTTACCACGCTTTCTCCATCCTTTCTAGAGTCCCAAAAGTATGTACCTTTCAGAGCTCTTCATGGGTTTCAAGTGGTGTTTCAGTTTCATACCTAAATGCAAAACTGGGCTTTGCTCATTAGGGACCCTGGTATGTGAACAATATTCCCAATATGTGTATAAAAGAGTGCTAATTGAAGGTAACTATGGCTTAACTGACTCATTTTGTACCCACTCACATGGGTGACAAATTCAATATCCTTTAGTTGACATTACAGGCAAAAAGCTCACTTTACACTGTTTCCCAAAATTCTATTTGTATGAGTGTTCCCTGAGGACAGCTCTAAGCTATTTATTTAAAAAAAGATCAACAGGACAAATAAACTATGTAGAACCCTAATCTTTCTGATTGTTTAGCAGTTACTGCTCCATGAAGACTAGAACAATGATAGCAGAAAAAAAAAGTTTAAAAAAAGATAACCATAAAAAATATTAAAAAAATGATAATGACACATATAAATAAACATCAACGTCTCTCACTGCCCATTGCAAAAACCCACCCAGGTAATAAATCAGATCCAATGGGTTCCAATAATAGTAGTATAGTAAAATTGAGCAATACAGTCTTAAAGAGGCTTCTCTCTGAACCTTGCTTCTGGTCTTTGGAGTTAGCTATAATGGAGAACTGCAATGGCAAAACTTTTGCCGCTGTCAGTTTATGAAGCTACCCTAAAATAGAGTGATTTGTGGACCTTCTGATAGGGATTCAGTACAAGTGAAAGCTCTGCTTTTAAGATGCCCCAGCTTCAGGACACATTCCTGGTTCATCTGGCTGATAGTCCAATTCTGATCAGTACAGGATTACTTTAGTCACATTCCTTGATAGAACTCCAACCGTACAGTAGAAGATGGCAAGGATTTCTTTGTGGATGCAACACTTCGGGGTCTGTTCACTGAAGAGTTGGTAGAAGAACTTGCAGGAGAGTTGTGGTTTCAACTCTCTCACTTTGCTATACAATATAAATGTCCAACCCAGTTGTGCTGCATGAAAAGCTTGGCTGGCCCTGTATAATGCATATCAAATATAAATTATATAATATAGTATAATTAGATTAATGAGAGTTCTTTACGCTTTGATTAATGCATTAAGCAAGGCCATATCTGCCGTCTTGCTCGAGAAACTTACCGTTCAAGTGAGGAAGTTGAAACCACAACATTCCAGTAAACCTGCCTGACAACTTTTCATTTAGTGAATAAACCCCATTGTTAGCACCCTGCTACAAATAAACATACACATTTTGTATAACACTGGTAGCTGTTCAGTTCTTCTTTTCTAGGTATCGCCCTGACATATTTGTAAATCAAATTATGTACCACTGGATAATGCAGCTATATGCCTTCTTTGAATGCAATTTTTAAAAATAATTTTTAAAATATGTTATTTTTTTTAAAAAAACATTATTGAAATAAATGCAATAAGGTGTATAGTATTATATAAAGATATTCTATACATAACAACATTTTTGACGTGCAATGATGAGCTTAATTATAGCCATTGTGTTTTTACATTTGACGGTAGCCCAAGTAAAGTAATCCATTAAAGTTTTAGGTAACATTATGTCATTTTCCCTAATTTAATGGAATTTAGGATTCAGCTACTCCCAAAATCTCAGGTTATTACAGCATTTGTTGTGCCGGTCATTATAATTAATGGCAGGATGAAAAACCATTCTGTTAAATAGTTTAGGAGGACTTTTTCATATAAAAAAATAAAAAGTTTAGGCTGATATAAGGAGCACTAGAGGGTATCACTATTGAACTTGCCAGTAAGTAGTGGGCAAATCTAGGATATCAGTAACAAAATATATACATATTAGTTCGACTACTGCCGACTAGTAACTTCTTCTGGCTGATCTAATCGTAGGTGGATCTTACTCAAATTATCATGGCATTCTGAAACCTTCTAAACCCTTCACAACCATCCTTTAAGTATGTAAGGGTGCGTAATGTTGCATAAAATATATATTTATAGTAACTGTGTATATATATATATATATATATATACTATAAATATACATTTAGGAACTGTGTGATTTTACATATCCGAACATAGTAACAATCATCTGTTCCTTAGCAGGTCTAAAGATTAGGTAAATACAACCACAGATGAACAACGATTTATGACATATTACACTGTCTGGACTTTGACTGGGCTGTTGCCTTTTTCAGCCATTCTGTTGTAGATTTGCTTGTATGGTTGGGATCATTGTCCTGTTACATGACCCAATTTCGGCCAAGCTTTAGCTGTCGGACAGATATCCCCACATTTGACTCTAGAATACTTTGGTATACAGAAGAGTTCATGGTCGACGTTTTGTGGCTCAGGTGTTTGTGCTGAAATGCTGTGTTTGGGCTGTGCATTATGGCCAAACATCTCCACTTTGGTCTGTCCATAGGACATTGTTCCAGAAATCTTCCAAACCGCTCCAAACAAACCACACTTGTTCAATCTTTTTCTATTTGTACTGTCATGAACTTTAACATTAACATGCTAACTGAGGCCTTTAGAGTATGAGATGTAACTGTTGAGTATTTTGCGATTTCTCTGAGCATTGTATGGTCTGACCTTGGGTGAATTTGGTGGGATGTCCACTCCTGGGAAGATTGGCGACTGTCCTGAATGTTTTCCACTTTTGAATAAATCTTTCTTTAAATAGTTTGGAAATGGCCTTATTACCATTCCAAGATTTATGGGCAGCAACAATTCCTTCTCTAAGATGATTGCTGATGTCTTTTTCCTTGGCATTATGTTAACACACACCTGAATGCTCCAGAGCAGCAAACTGCTAAAACTTTGGCTTTAAAAGAGGTAGTCACACTTGCTGATGATCAATCAAGTTTCCCATTGCAAGAAGAGAAAGATGGGGTTGTCATATCAACCATTTAAAAAGTGGACAGTCTTCAGGATGGGCTTGTATACTCCAGTGTATAACTGGCTCATAAGTCTGAGCTGTTCAAAGCTGTTCTGCCAAATCTAGAACATGTAGGTGTCCTATCTGAAAGGGCTGAGATGTGAACTCTAAGCAATGATGCAATCTCCATGTCATCAATTTGCTTTCTTGGTGGACAGAGTGCTCCAAGACTACCCTAGCAAAAGATATGAAATATTAGCTGAAGGAAACATTTTGTATTTTTCTTGTAATTTTCCCATTTCTTTATCAAGTGGGCTTCTTAAGAACAGCTGGTTTGGTATATAAAGTTTACTAAAGTTTATTCCTTTCCAGCTCTTCTCTCTTCCCTTTCAAATGAGATTAGGAAAGAAAATATAAAGGAAGACTTTAACAAATCAAAGGAATTGTATGATCTCATAACACTTCAACACTTCTCATTCAGGAAATAGGCCACTGGAAGGAACGTTTCCAGTCACAAAAGACAATAACTGTCATTCATCACTCGATGGTTATTGTTGCTTTTCATATTTCTTGCAAAACTTTTTTTCCTTTTTTTTCTCTCTCCTAACTTTTGTTAAAGGTTATGTTAATTTCCATTTCTCCTCAATTTATCTGTGCTGTAAGATAAGTGTTGAGAAGAGGAAAGGTTTCATTGTTCACAAGAGCGTCATGGCTCTTCAACACTCATGATGTCTGCCTAATGTCACGGGGAATGCAAATATCTCTGGCAGGCAATGTGAATGCACTGGAAATACAATCTATAGTAAGGTTCCACAAAAGTTGGGCCAATTGGATAAAGGTTCTGACTAGGGGCACCATGGAATCGTGTGTGTTATCCACGTATCATATAATGAAGCCATGTATTTTAGTTTTTGTTTATTTTGTGGCAACGGTGCTAGAGCAGAGAAGACTCTCTCACAATGGAAAAAACAGAGATGGTTCTGTGACCCCTAAATCCAAAGGATACCTTTGTAGGGTAAATCCTCACTAATAGCTCTCCATGAAAAAGCACCCTAAGAGATATTCAAACTGATTTCTAAAGGATATAAGATTTGACTGTTTTATTGCTATAAGAAGCCATAGATGTTGATGAAGAAGCAGGTAGTGGTAATTATAGGAAAAAGAGAAATTGCAGAGAGGCACAGCCAAATTAATATAATATAGCAAATTATGGTGCAATACCCCAGGACTTTCCCCCCCAAAAAGCCCATAAATAAATTATGAAATGTAAAAAGAAGGTGGTACACACACTAAACTATGCAAGAATGCACTACTTATTAAACAAATAAGGCAATAGTGCACAGAAAAAAGTATATGAAGAAAAAAGTATAATCTACAACAAGCATAAATAATAATAAAAAAGCAATACCAGTGACAAGAGAGCTCTATTGTAAAGATCTCTCATTTGGCAGAATCCTTTTATCAAGGGTGATCACATTTGGGTTTCTGCTGAAACATTGGGGGATCTCCACAATCCACCTCTCTTGTCACTGTATTGCTTTTTTATTATTAATATTTATGCTTGTTGTAAGTATATTTTCTTTATATATATATATATATATATATACACTTTTTTTAAACATACTTAAGTATGTCAAAGTGGCTTCATAAAATTGTTAGAAGTAAACTGCTACTACTATTTCATCCATATAAAAACAAGAAGTCTAAAATAAAATTTACAAATGACAATGTATATTTCTGATATATATCTAAGTAGGAAACCATCCAATGTAGAGGAACCAACTATACGCGTCTCCAAAAACAAGGGAATTTCTGGGCTCCATTACCTATCTGTGCAATATACTGAGCGTCTTATCTCATTGAATGACAATTCAATGTGTGTAATGTAGAGGTACCACTTATCATTCCATTCCCAGCTCCCTGATGTTTCACTTTTAGATGGAAGGAATCTGCGGGACACTTGTTTTATGTGTCTCTCGCTTATATTGTCTTATCATACAAACATAGTAATTTAAGTTGAAAAAAGTCCATCAACCTTGCTGTTGATCCAGAAGGAAAAACCCCCACAATTAATCGATTTAATTTTTTTTGTACCTCAAAAAAGGGGGAAAATCCTTCTTGACTCCAAACTGGCAGTGTGATTTCTCACTAGATCAACAAGTTTTGTCATCATTAAAACTCACCTGCCACTTGGTCACCAGTGCTCCAATTTGACCAAATCTCCAATTGACCTAATCTAGTTTTGTGTCATCTCCAGACACTGACACATGATTTATAAATATAAATTATGCAGATTATTTTTTTTTATTGTAAATATCGGCTTGTTTACATATAGCCCGGTGCCAAGATTTTCAACATTGATCTTTTTATTTGTTCCAAGCACCCATCATTATGTCATATGGCTTCCTAGACCTTTAATTTGATTTTTTTTACAATTTAAATATATTTGATACAACTCATGTAAGTTCCTCTGTCTAGCAAGCTGAGTTTGCAACAAGGTGTTACAATTTGTTAACTTGTGAACACCTTTATCTTACTTAAATAGCAGAAAACAGGCATTAATTTAATGACCTGTCTAAAAAGTAGACTTTTTCATGCATCATGTACTAAAAATATACTCTTAAGGTGACTTCAACTCACATGGCCAAAAAACCCAACTGTTCAAGCACATGTCCATATTTATCAAATCCATATCTCATAATCACAGATCGCATGGACTTTTTCACGTCCTAAACACCATGCATCTAATACGTTAATTGATATTAGCACACATCGCTCTCACAGCAGAATTACAGACAATGAGGTACAGCAGTAGTGTGACGTACTTGTCTGTTGGCTGTTGCTTGTTGATAGACTTATTCATTCCTGGATCCTAAGTAAAAATCAAGCAGGTTCCTAACGTTTACATAAATCTGTTGAGCGGCACAAGATGTTAAAGCGGATTATGAAAAAAATTAGGTTACTATGGGGAGCATAATATTCTTAGACTTAGACTTAGTCTTAGACTAAGCTAAAGAATGAAAACAGGCTAACGTAAGAGAATCTGATTTGTTGGGTTCCTCATATTGTGTTACATTTGGGCAGTAAGGCTAATACAGACATCTCCTGAACTGTGAACTATGGCTATTATTATATTGAATAGCCTAATTGTGTTTAGATCTGAGGAATGGGGGTCTTTTTGTTACCCTGCTCCACGATGTGATTAATGTCAAATTAGAATGTCAATTATTCTATGTACTGGGGAATAATAGCAGCCAGGATCTAAAGTTTAGTAACAGTTCAATCAGCATTGCAAAATGTATTATATGTGAAGGGAATAAGCTTTGTTTGATGGCTGGTGTTAAAATAACAAATAATTCTATTAAGTTGCTATCAGTCTAATGACACTGAAAGCAAGTCATTATGGCTCATGTCATGTTTGATGTCACTTTGTGTGAAATGGGCAGCGCTTAACAGCTGGCCACATTTTAAGTGATAACTTGGTTTACATCAAGATTGAATCAGTATGTTAAATCCGAATAACAAATGTCCACTTCGGTGGTAACCTGTGCATTTTATATTGATAAATGGGCAGCTTCTTTCTTTCAGCTGCCTATATAGGGCTATTGAAAATCAAATTACATTGAAAAAATAAACATTACTTAATGATAAAAAATGAATGCAAAATTGTCTATGGTTATTTGCTTGCTTTTCTAGATTCTTGCATTTATCTTTTTTTGTGCCATCTGCGTCTAAAAACTTCAGAACTTTTGAAATGATTAACACTTTCTGTGCTTAAGGAGCACACTGCTTTGTAGGGCCTGTTAACAGTAAAAAGGTAAAGGCAGCATTGCAGAGGCAGCCTAATAGTGGCCATGGCTGCCTAGGTGCATCAATGAGCCATCCTTCTTAACGTTTACCTGCCAGTCAGGGGAGTCACTTCCAGACCACTCCATGAGCCCCACTGCTTGCAAAAACGTGACAACTGGGCAACTCGGTAGGATAGCAGGAAAGGCCCATGACAAACGGAATGGGTATGGCCAGTAATGCCTCCAACCACCTTCAATGTCCCATAGTGACTTGCACACACGACCAGGGCTTGACTCGTAATCACGAGTCAACCCTTACAGTTTAAGGCCACCGGCCGCCTAATGACATAGTTGGCCACACGCTACATTTTTATGCTCACATAGCTGCTGGCGTGGCAGATCTGGTGAGTATGGGGCATTGATGGTCAGCATTTTCAAACACATAATGATGGAGCTAGTGCCTTTCAATGTCAAGAGATGGGATTTGTTACTAGAGCTTAAAGAGGAGGAGATTTACAGAAATGATTGACTTCTAAAGGGAAGTGCTGTATATTACATACTCCATTCAGAACTACATAAACTAAACGGTCTGAATTCAGAATGGGACGTAGGGCATATTTTTGTATAAAACCACATATCATAAAATAACTTTTTATATGAAGGTGAAGGAGGGGGGTAATTGGTAATTTTCTTTCTGTTATATCTAGATAGGATCAAAAAATATAAGGATACTGAGCAGTCTTGTGACAATTGTTTTTTCACTTTAAATTATTGTATTTTTTTTCCAAATGAAGATATTTACTGATTTATAGATTTTGTCATTCGTATACTTTAAGTCCCTGGTTTGGCTTTATTTATTGAAATGGAATTGTTCATAGATTTCATAACATATAATGAATTTTGATAAATTAAATGAGCATTAAGTTAGATTCGGTAATTTGTATTCCAAGAAATGTTGTCGATGATGTTGTTACTGATATCTATTTGCACTCTTTTGTTTTTTTTTACTGCTACTTAGGTGCTGTCTCCGGTTCATATCATTTGTCGATTGAAGTGCTCTATTTATTACAACCTTTAACATACATATATAACTGTGGTCCGGACGGATTTAACGGATCTCGAAAAGTCGGGATCAAATCCGGAAGATGCTGGTTTAAGGTTGGTTGTCTGTTTGTGATACAATTCCGGGCCTTTGTTAAGCCTCCACTTTCTCTGGCCATGGATTGTCCTGTATTCTGGCTACAATGGCCTGTGACGGGCCTTTTCATTCTTTTCTGCAGTGACAAGTTAATCAGTGCCATTTGTGAGGGAAACACAAATATGGCAGTTGTTTAAAGTTTTCTATCAGGCCTATTCCCTGACCAGTGCTATTGTGATCATTGTGCTTGCGCTGTGTTCTATTTATTGTGCGTCTGTAAGATGTGGGTGGCATCTGTAAACTGTCACTCTTTCTCAGATAATCGGCCCCTGAGTGACAGCAGCATTTCAACAGCGGCAGCAGCACAAGGTGGGGTGAAGTGTTGATCAGCGGCTCTGACGGAGTTCTGTCTGTTTTATTTTCTGAGCCCTTGCACACGCTACCTCATCTGTACAGTCAGGGCAATTAACTACTCGTAACAAAGCCGATTAAATACTTCCTCATGCTAGGTACTCAGTGAGGGATAATCGCTCAGTACTTATTGACGTATATGGATTATCGCAGTCAAAACAAATATGGGTTTGCAACAACATTACATTTTTAGCTATACTGCCAATTTAATATTAGCTTTCATATTTGGAAATATTTGTTTTCAAAACAAGCTCATAGTCGATATTGAGAAACCAAACAGTACATAAAACCGAGTGAGAATATCATACAAGTCATAAAAGATTCTTGATCTTAAAATACTTTTTACAATGCAGCCAATTGCAGATAACGCAAACAAGTCAGCTCCAGATTTTGTGACCACAAGAATCGTCCAACTTCTTCTGAGACTTAAAAACTTTGGTGTGTTGACTCGTATAAATAATAAGTTCTACAAAATATTATATATATATATATATATACATGGATCCATATCCATACATATATATATATTAGTTGAAATAAGTTAGTTGAAACTTGGGACAAAAATGAGATGTTTAGTAAGTATGGAGTATCTAGACCAGGTCTCTGCCGATGCCGCCCCACCTTTTTGTTCTTCGCAGAACAGGTCAGCTGAGATGTTGTACCCACTTGTTGACTTAAGCTAATTTGTTACTTTTCCCGGTGCGTAATAATTAATTATAAAATTATTTCATATTAATTGATATGCTAGTCACTTGTGACCACAGATTTCAGCTTCGATAAGGTAAAAAACTAAATGAATTTTCAACTAAATCTCTTTATAACAAATAAAAGCACACATTGTCGATTGTTTTAATAAAGGAAATTAGTTAAGCTAAGAGCTAAGTGCCCCTTTCAGATTAATGAATAAGCGGAGTTTGTGGCAGATTGAAATGTTGAATGTGCACGGCCAAACTAACTGGATGTTTGTTGAGGGTTAAGAGCAGTGATATATTGCAAAAAAATGTCTTCTATTATCACCTATAATTGGTTATATATAACCATACTGCCTTGTAACCTGCCCATAGGCATGGAGCTCTGTGCATAGGTGAAACATGTTCCATAGTGAATGCACTCCACAACATACAGTTTGTAGCACCACAGGATATAATACAAAATCAGGTCAGCGCCTTGGGGGGGGGGCGCCTGTGTTATGAGGCAGGAGGTTAGGCAGCCTGGGCGTTGGATTTAAAAATACAGAACTGCATTGCAGAGGTAACCTAATGTGCCTCTGCTTGTTTGGCTTGCTGGGTGGATTTATATATTGCTGATATTGACCCTTGGCTTGCTTGACTACTCTCTTGCCTAGTAAGCCTGCACCTGATTGCCCTACCTGTACACCATACATGGCTTGTCTGACTACCTGCTCCATGGACTGATCTTGGCTTGTGTGTGTCTGACCTTCTACCTTGCATTAATCTCTGCCACCCGGTACATCCCGTCATATGATTCTGCCTGCTGTATTACCTATTCAGGCTTTATACCACTTATACTCTGTGCCTTTAATGCCTGCCCACACCTGAGCCTCCACACTGTTAGGATCATCCAAATCCCTCTTCGCTCCACTTGTGGCACCAGCCGTTGCTGGGTGAGTCACGGCAAAGACATTTTACAGCAGGGCCGGCCCTACAATGGGGCCAACTGCGTTTTTTTTTTGAATAGGAAGAGAGAGAGAGGGGCGCCGAGTGGTTTTCGCTTACCCACCGCTCGAGGCCCTGTCTTCTTCCTCTGCGGCGAGTTCTGTTAGGTTTGGGTGCGGTTTGTATGCTGAGCGCCGGCAGTGGACATTAGTTTCATGGCGCTACACAGATTACAAGCCGGCAGCCAGGTGCCAGAGCAGGAGACTGAGCGGGAGGACTCTTCAAAGGTAGTACCCTGGGGGGGGGGGAGCGTCGGCGAAGTTTTAAACTTCGCCCCAGGCGGCGTTAAGTCTTCGGCCGGCCCTGTTTTACAGTATGTGCTCCTGGGTGATGGCAGATGTGACATTGAGTAGCAGTGAAGACAGGGCTCAGTCCGAAGTAAAAGGCAGAAGGAGATGGGGTAAAAAAAACCTGCAGTGATTATGAAGTGTGTGTGTAGTGTTATAGTGAGTGTGTGTTTGTGAATGTAAGTGTAAGTCCATGGTTTTGGACTGTGGTAGTGTATGGTGTAGAATGTGAGTGCTGTATGTGTAAGTGTGTCATGTTTGAGTGAGTATGTGTTAATGTAGAATGTATGGCACCAGAGTGTGCATGTGTTAGTGTACAGTGTTAGCATGTGTGAGCTTGTGTGTGAGAGAATATGTGGGATTGTATGCTGTTAGCATATTTTAGTGTATGGTGTTAGAGTGTG
This sequence comes from Spea multiplicata, assembly GCA_009364415.1. NCBI lineage: Eukaryota > Metazoa > Chordata > Amphibia > Anura > Pelobatidae > Spea > Spea multiplicata. The sequence continues at coordinate 34,160 of VKOC01017528.1, read as the reverse complement.
TGCATGTTTGTGTATAGTGTCAGCATGTGATTTATTGTATGATGTTAATGTGAGTGTGTGTCAGCGGTGAGCCTAGGGTGTCAGGGGTGAGCCTAGTGTTAGTGGCGACAGGAAGAGGAAGGAGATATATATATATATAGTGTTGGAGGAGGGGGCAGAGAAATACTCAACCCAGATGCCACTAACCTAGGCCCACCGCTGGGGCTAGCCTATGAACATGTAGTAAACTTGAGCAGGCCTCTATCCTAGATGTAGCATTGCATCTCTGCTAAATAATAATATTTACCATTTTAATGCTTGGCAGGCCCCTGAGGAGTTTGAATCACAGAAATGTTACATGTATCAAATGCATGCACTTCAGGCGGAAATAGATTTGTGGATCTGACAGTTGATCTCAGCTCTTTAAAACTGAACAACAAACCACAGATCCTTTGCTTTTACAGAGGTTTGTCCTTTTAGTCTCAAATTGGAACTTGAAAAAAATATTATGAATCTTTGCCCCAAAAAGTCCCCAAGAAAACTTGTCATTTTGGATTAGAGGAAACAACTAAAACAAGTTTTGCGGATTAACTGTGATCTTATGTTGATTATCCAGCATGCATTGAAAATATCACTTTATACTATCAGCATTCACTGATAAAACATTTTTTATAATAAAAAAAAATACCGACATTGTATCAGGCACTTAAGATATTTTGGTATGGTGTGGTTATCTTCAGGAGAAGCCAAATAGATGCATTATTTTATTTATTTAGGGTTTTTTTTAATCTTTGCTGACAGCCTGCATTAGAGACTGGTGATGTCTGATAAGATAGACGGCTAGGTCTGACTGCCACTGCAGACTTCAGGTCTACTTGTGGCAGAAGATATGCCCCTGACGTGACAGTTCTCCAGATTACAGTACAGGATGTCATCAGGGAAAGCAGGAACCTAAGGAATTAGGTCCTTTAAGTGACTTTACAGGACAATTTGGATTACCCTGAAAAAAGAGCAGTAAGGATAAGCAGGAAGATAAGCAAGACCTGCATTATACGCATGTGTAATATTGGTGTTTGAGGAAGAACAAATATCAGGAAATCAGCTGCATCGAGGGGTAGTTCAGACTTTGTGGAATCATTATAAGCCAAGATGAGACGGGTAGCTCACAAGAGGTTCATTGAATACATTAAAAGATTTCAGGTAGGAGACAGACAGACTCATGCAGAGATCTGTCCCTCATCCGTGTTGAGAGTACATCAGGTCAGGGTCTCCCAGCTCTGTTGCATGAAGTTCTTATCAAAGTATTATTTGCATGAAATAAATCATGGCACCTAAATATCCAAGGTGCTGAAAATGCTTGGAGCCAACTTCTGATGTGGATTGTCTACAGGAGATGAGAATTAAACAAGAGTGGTTCTGTTTTCAAACGTTACTTATAGATTTAAATTACCGTATATATATATTTAAATTGTATATATATATACCTACATAAAAGAGATTGAATAATGTGTTATCAGATAGGCATGAATATATTTTCATGCATAAAGCCTGAAGGTATCCTCTCTCCATAAACATAATTTTATCATCATAAAAGGGTCAATGCATTATTCAATTTGAATGCACAATGTACATAACAAAAAAAAAGAATCCATAAATGGAGAATTTATAACCTCATCAGCACTGGAAACGAAATTGCTAAGACATTGCTTGAGAATCACGTTGAAGAGGGTATCTGTACTGGTATTGCATGCCATTGCTTTAGGTAGTATATGCACCCTAATGATGGGTGGATACCCAACAATTTAACCTTATTTCCTTATTTCCCAACAGAGTACAAGGTATCCTGGATTGAAAACAAGCAATTGAATTAGAACAAACAACAATTCTGTTGTCATTTTTTCTGTTAATTTCCTGCTTACTTTTATATAATGTAAATATTGGAGGAATTACAAAGGGCTCCTTAAAAAGATATGTCCAGGGTCCACCAATAGATAGATTGTTGTGGACCCTCTGGGGAGATTCAGATATTATATATATATATATATATATATATATATATATATATACACATAGAATTTGGCAGCAGATAAGATTCTGCCCATCTAGTCCAATTTTCCTAATCTAAGGAGTCAGACCTTAAACGGCATTTGGTTTTATCTTAGATTCAGAATTGCTTTATGCCCTTTCAATGCTTCGTTAAATTCCCTCATTGTATTAGCATCTACCACTTCCGCTGGGAGGTTGTTCCATATATCTACCACCCTCTCAGTAAAGGAAAAATTCCATTTACATCTAAGCTTCTGACCCTCTAGTTTTAGATTATGACCTCTTGTAGATAGTAGTATATACATATATATATATTTATATGTACATATATATACTGTATATACAAACTTTTTTAATTGCGCTAGCCTGCAGTACTTTTTGTACACATTTCCATGTATATTACTTATTCAGACTTGTTTACATGATGACTTAAGGAATGTTGCCAGGTGCGTCAGCAGAAAGCCAAAAAATAGTCAATAAATAACAATCTGGAATGACAATCTCAATTAATTGGTTCAGAGAACATAATCAGACATGGATCTTAATTACATATCTTTATCTTCTTATGTTCTGGACAATGATAGAAAGTGAATTTGTACTGGTTTTGCCAGAGGATGTTTCCATCTCAAATACTTGGTAATGATGAGATAAACAGATGCTCATATTTCTTCAATATTTTAATTATACCAAATTGGTACTCTTGGATCTATATTGAAAATACACAAAAAATAGAAAGCAGCCATTTCTGTTTATACCATGCAAAAGATTAAAGCCCCAAGAAAGAAATATAATATGACATTAAAACGTATTGGTTAATATTTCATCAGCTACCAATGTCATGCTCGGAATTTGAATGACTTAGGCAAAAAGGTACAAATTAGCCCAAATCACGCTGTGATATCTAACTTTTGCTCTTTCAATCTATGATGTTCCAGTGGCTTTGCGGGAATCTTAAGAGAAAAATGATCTTCCTTATCTGGTAGCTTGTTCTCCTCTGATAGCTTATGATATATTTTGGGTGATGATTATAAAGTTCTCCTTCTTAATGCTTATGAAGGATTCTTGGAATTCTGTCAAAGTTGGTCTCTAATTAGGTATCGCTGCATGCACCATTTCAGACACGGCTTGTTTTCTTTTCGCTTTATCTCTTTTTTCTTTATTTAACTCTCCTTCAACCCACTTCCTACATAATGATTTCTATGACTGATGATTTCTATAATGATTTTGTATACATTTTCCCGGCAAAGTATTTACATTTCTAATGTCTTTGAAGGTACACATATCTAACTGTTAGTTTCTAGCAGGCAATCAGTGGTGATGCTACGGAGGGGGTGGAAGCTTCAGCTCTGCAGCTTCTCCCTACAGCACATTCTTTAATTTAAAAAAAAATGTTTTTTTTGTACTTACAAAGTTACATGACCTTACCACCCTTCCATTCTAAAGTGCTAAAAAAAAGAACCTTTTAGGGTTAAAAAATTGTGCACATGCACAAAGACTGCTCATCACGCTATGACAGAGTAATCAGCCAATCAAAAATATTTGGTCGGCTCCTCATGCAGGGAAATGCCACCTATTGGCTGTTGGTCTGCCTGGGATTGGTGAAAGTAGCAAAGGATGCAATTTTACATCCTCGGGTTTAAACCGCATTTTTTGGGGGGTGGGGGGATATTACGTCTTCCTTCCATAAGGGGTTAAGGAGGGCGACACATTGCAACCATGCCACACAATATGAGGGCTTTGCCCCAGAAGCCCAGCAATGGTCTATGATTATTACAACACAGCTTGTCTATGACTACAATGAATGCACTAAGCACATTTAACGTAGTTTAATGATTTTCATGGAATATTTTACTAAAATGTAAATATTATGACAATGAGACATAAACATTTATATAGTCCTAATTATTAACCATCCATTCACTGAAAACATCCTGCTTCATTTCATAAATTGTGCCAAGACCTGACAAGCCCTATGCAGCACGGTCCGATTAATAATCATTCATTATTATAATTGTAAGATAATTGCCAAACTGTGGCGTTTCAGGAACTAGATGAATATTATTAATAATTCCTTACATTAAAAAAAACAGTTTGCTCTTGAATGTTCTACTAGTTACCCTATTAATTCTTTTAAGTCGTATAATATGATATTTATGTGTGGGATTATAATCTAGGCAAAAGACATAACTTTAATGTTGAACAGGAAGAGCCACAAAGACCCGTGGCTTAGATAGGATATAAAAGAATATCTATGTTTTTCTAATGTCAAAATATTTAGAATACTAACAAACGTGAAAAATAAGGGGTTATATACATTTTGTCCACAATGATAGCTGGTATATACATAGGCTCCATGTGATGGGTAGTCATGGAACAGGTCTAATCTATGAAGGGCTCCGAACATATCACCAATATAACTGGGATCTGTTTAGAAGTACTTGAGTTAGCAAAAAAGGAAGAAAGAAAACACATGTTTTTACATAAATGAATATGTTAAATGCAGAAAATAACAATTTTAACAGTTTCAAAAATGTGATTAGGTTCTTCCTACGTGATAACTATTCACAGCCCCTTTGCCCAAATCATAAAGAGTCTAGAACTTTTTATTTTGTTGTGTGCCAAATTAGGACCTTCGGCAGCCATCCTTGCCTTTTTGGCAGATTGCTGCCAATTACGGTGTCTCATTTATGTGATTACATAGAAATTAACAAACATAAAAAATGTAAATAATAACCCTTTCTCGCAAAATATATTTCAATATAATGAACATTTCCATGTTGGTTATTTCGTCTCGTCATGTCACAGCACAGACTTCCATTGATTTTACAGATCCCTGTAAATAGGGGAACTCACCATCCACCCCATGACCCCACAAAGCGAGAAACTGGGGCAGCTACTTGGGATAACAGGATGGTAACTAAAATAGACTGTTGGTAAGTATGTTATATGGCCAAAAAACATGACATAGACTTTATATTGCTCTGGGAATATCAGGTAACAGCAGAATGACTGCTGGCGGACCAGGATCCTTAGGTGACATTACAGAATATTTCATAGTCTATGTTAATTGGGTTGTATTGCACACTGGTTAATATCATAAGAGTGATAAATCCTTTATTTATGAAGCAGTGGAAGAAAACGAAATCTTGTATCAGTTTACAAAATCCTTTGCTTAATAAATCAATTTTATGGTATAATGTGGTTTCAAGTAGTTTTACAAAAAATCTTATCACAAAATATATGAAATGATTTATGAGCTAATTACCTACACTGAAGAAAGATGAAATAGCTCAAGATTCAAAATACTTAAGTAAAAAATATGGATAAAATGTTTCAGTAACCTTTTCCCTTTGAGGCATGAAAAGGAAAACCAACCTTTATGAAACAAAACGGTGGATTTGACACCTCCCAAAAATAGGGACATTTTAGAAGTAATATAATGTAACATCAAAGAAGGGATTTCTGAGGTCTTAAAAGCTTAGATGACATTTTTTACATTTTTATGAATTATGAAATAAGAGGCACAACTATACATAATTTTTATTTTACGATAAAATATGAAACTGCAATCACCAATAATATATATTATAAAGTCAAAATTAAAAAGGAAAACATAAAACAATTATTTCAAAAGAGAATGTGAATTTCAGAAACAGGGAATGAAGTGGTGTGTATATATAAACATATTCTAATCATATGCTCAGGATAGACTATCTCTGATACATGCTTAAAATATCACACGGAATTAACATCTTCTAGACTACGTTTCCATCTCTGTACTAGAAATACTTTACATCTAAGCCTTTGTCGCTCTTGTTTTAAAATACGCCCTCTTGTCCCATTGCTTCAACATTTTTTCAAGGTATTTCAAAGTTTATATCCCCCCTTGTGTGTGATACTTATTATTTCCCCATTAATGCCAACCAAATAATAAAAGTAACAAAAACTAAATAATGTTCTTAAAAATCCACCACCTTAGTAAATGTATCCAGTTGTTGTACATACATGTAGATCGCACACAAAACCCATAAATGTCAATGTACACATATGAAGGGGTTAGATTCCATAATTGTAAAAAATATACATGTACACAAATATTTTATGCCAATAAAATCATAAAGAGTCTAGAACTTTTTATTTTGTTATGTGCCAAATTAGGACCTTCTGCAGCCATCCTTGCCTTTTTGGCAGATTGCTGCCAATTACGGTGTCTCATTTATTACATATGTAATAAACATTTCTATGTGATTACATAGAAATTAACAAACATAAAAAAATGTAAATAATAACCTTTTCTCGCAAAATATATTATAATATAATGAACATTTCCATGTTGGTTATTCGTCTCGTCATGTCCCCCCTCCTTGTGTGTGATACTTATTATTTCCCCATTAATGCCAACCAAATAATAAAAGTAACAAAAACTAAATAATGTTCTTAAAAATCCACCACCTTAGTAAATGTATCCAGTTGTTGTACATACATGTAGATCGCACACAAAACCCATAAATGTCAATGTACACATATGAAGGGGTTAGATTCCATAATTGTGATAAATAAACAAAAAAGTAAAAAATATACATGTACACAAATATTTTACGCCTCTTTTGCATCTGCTTTTAAGATCTGTAGCACCCATTCCTCATCACTAATTATGGCTGAGAAGAGTCAATCAGCACCCCCCTACACTACTACTTACTAGACTTGCGCATTCGTATTCGAGTGAACATGAAGTGTGCGTTTTCGTTGTTCAGCACAAATACCGAACAAACGAACATGGTGGCGGCAAAGCGTATACGAAGACGAAGGCACACAACACGCAGAATCTTCATGTTTGTCTTTGTTTACTAATCTTCCTGGTCCATTCCCTATCCAGCCTACTTCATCTACACAGCATTGCAGGGGTTAACGGGAGCGGAAATCCGTAGGTTCGCCGTCAGGAGGTAAAGAGCCGTACGAGTGACTCTATTGGTCGCCGGCAGGGGCCTCCTCTGGCATCAACCAATCAATCCGTAGATTCGCCGCCAGGAGTTAAAGGTCTGTACGAGCGACTCTATTGGTCGCCAGCAGGGGGCTCGTTAGGAGCTTAGCGTTAGGAGGCTGATTAAGGAGATCAGTACTCTCCTTTAAATATCCAATTCAGCAGTGGCACTTCAGGGAGTATGATTTTCAAAGGGCAATCATACTCTTAGCCAGCCTAGGCCAGAATATGCTACTGTTCCTTTGCCTTCTTCATGTTTGGTGTTATGATATGGTGTTTTCACTTTAATAAAAATAATGATAGGCATTAATCTCTATTTAGATTTGACTTTATTCTGATGATGGTTAAGTTGTCCAAGAATTTTAAAAACATATATAGATGGATTTACAGAACAGAATATCATATTATGGTTATGATTAAAGTTGATGTGTTTTATTTTCAAAAATAGCAAATGTCAGTCATTGGAAGCTTCCGATAAAGGATAAAAGGGTATTTGAGGACCTGAAGACATTCTTTTGGAAGGTCAAGAGCATGTAGTGTTGAAGAATGTAGTATAATCATGTTTTAGGAATACCACTGACAGCAGTAAACCAGGCACTGTTCTTCTGGTACTGGACCTACTTCTATATAAGTGTGTGTCTGCTTAGATAAGGTATACACACATACGTACAGATGATCATTATGGTAAACAGGCTTCATATCTACTCTTCTTTCTAGATAAGACATTAAAAATAATTTCAACAGAAGGTGGGGGGGGACAGAACTCCCTTACATGACTTCACTCAGTATGTGATTTTTCTCTCGTCAGTTGCAGTGAACATGTTGATGTTAATTTAGTGCCTTTAGTAAATATATTAGTATATTGTATAAATTAACAAAGAAATGCATCACACGTTATTGTACTGTTAGAAAATGTTCATATATTTTTCTTCTTAACAAAAATGTATTTTTTATATTCGTCTATTTCTTTCTTAATTTAAAAAAAAATATTTTTATGGGAAGCTATATTTAGAAAATAATTTTCCCCTATTGTCTGGAATATTTACATTAAAATGACTTTATATCTATTCTAAGAATTTATTTTATTATCAGAATAATATCTGTAATATTTCAGCATTTTCATATTGTCATATTGTTATCTTCTCTTCAATTCCAGAACTTTGCATGAAATGGAAGGCTTTAAAAGGAATAGCACAATTTTTGAAGGGGGCATTTTGGACAATGCTGTGCTTCCAACTTTGTGGGAACAGTTTTGGGAGGCCTTTTTCTATTTCAGCATTACTGTGTCCCAGGGCACAAAGCAAGGTCCATAAAGACATGGTTGGATGAGTTTGGTGTGGAAGAACTTGAGTGGCCCACACAGAGCCCTGACCTCAACCCCATCAAACACATTTGGGATGAAATGGAACAGAGATTGTGAGCCAGGCCAACATCTCGTCCAACATCAGTGGCTGACCTCACAAATGAGGTGAATACTGGATGAATGGGCAAAAATTCCCACAGAAACATTCCAAAATCTTGTGGAAAGCCTTACCAGAGGAGTGGAAGGGGGATGCATTATATATTAATGTTTATGTATTTAGAATGCAATGTCATAAAAGTCCCTGTTGGTGTAATGGTCAGGTGTCCCAATACTTTTGTCCACCATATAGTGTATACTAAAAAGGAATGTTCCACTTAACACTATACGTGTCATGTATGTAATAGATTTAAACCTACCTGCTATAGATTTTATTAAAATATGCTATTAACATTGACATATGTCAGGAGAAGACGGTAGGTTAAGTATATATCTTTACATTAAAAACTGCTGAACTTTTACCAAAAATGTCAATAATAATACAGAAAGTTTATGCTTTCAATTCGTAAAAATGTTATTATTTGGGTCAATAATTTTGAAGTTGTCAGATTATTTAGCAAACCTCTGTAAAGCTAGCATGGACAAAAAGTTGAACTTAACATACATCACTTTTGTATTACTTACATGTACAACTCCTTAAAGGATCAGACTTTATACAGAAAGAAGAAGAAGAAGAAGCGAACCTATAAAATGGTTTAATTATAATGTCACCAAGGATTCATTAGCATGACAGCTGTCACTGGAAATGGGCATACTGGGAGGCTTTCAGTACCCCTGGGGTTATCGTAATTGATGTAGTGAACAGAATGCTGTATTTGCTAAACAATGAGATGGGTCTCTATTGTGACCTGGAGAGGGCAATTACTACAAGAAGGAATCAATAGCAGTTAAATTCCCTCGGCGATCACATAGATTGAAAAGCTTTAACTTCTGTCAAGAACATATCGTCTTTGGCTTCATATAGTGATATCATGGGAAAAGGTATATTTAGTGTTTTAGATATATATGTTGTATTCAGAGGCATTCGGAGGGAGTCTAGGCTGTCAGAGGCTCAATACAAAATATTTAAGAAGGAACAATCTTATTACCTTATTACAAGTCTTTGTTCTATTTGCTTAGGTCTCTCCTCATTTATCTTATAATCAGTGGTTGCTTTGGCACTGATCGTTACCTGGGATATTGTCCAAAGGCCCAAAAACACACAAATATCTTTGTATAACACTAGGGACGAGCCCAAAGAGGGTGACCCATAGCTTTTACCTATCTGTTTACAAATCTGTTTGTACATCGTATATTCTCTGTGTAATAAAGCAATTTTGTAGTCAGCTCACATAAGGCATTTATTTGCGTTCTCTGATCGGTTTCAAATTAGAACATTATCAATAACCTGAGGAATATATTTGGTCAAGAAACAAAATAGATAAACCAAATTTAATAGGAAGGAAAGCAAAATCAACATTTTTATTAATTTGTCTACATCATTCTTCCTGTAATGTTCAGCCTATGTAAATGTGATTAACTTTGTAATTAGATAAAAGAAACTATTTACAGTTTGTCTCAAAATTTGCTTATACAGAAGAGAATAGGTTTGAATCTTAATTTTCACTCTCTTTTTTTCCATTGCAGCACATAGAGAACATATTTATTGTATGATCATCTCTGAAACAATAATTCCAGGGCTTTTGTGACCTCAATATAGGAGACATAGGGACCCATTCACTAAAGTGTGGGATTCCAATAAAGTTAAACAATTCTCTCAACTGAATAAACATGGCATGCTGTCATACACACGTGTCATAACTCACCTAGCATCTTCAATATTCATTAACACACAAGTTCCTCTAAAGTTTTAAATTAAATTAAAGTAGTGACACCGTTTGACTTAAATTTGAATGCTGACAAGGGATGAGATGTCTTTCCCTTGCATGGAGAAAGAAAACATTTAGGGGAAGCAGGAGCTCCACCGGTGATTGTACGGTATGTGGAAGTAAAAAATCTCGGATTCCGGCAACCCACCAACAGGTTCCATTAGACATTTTTAATCATTAATTACAGTCTAAAGTTTGTAAAACAAATAAACCTGGACAGAACTGTAATTTTTTCTTTCATCATAAAGTTTAATCACATAAAAATAAAAAACTTTTGACATTTTTTTAGTGTATATTGAAAGAACCTATTAGTGTCAGATGACATTTTTATGATCCCAGCAAAAATGATGAATTACAAAAATGTATATTTCCACAAAGGGTTTAGGCATTTGAAAGTGTTATGAATTAATGCCGCATTTAGTTTTAAACTGTTCCATTCAACAGAGGAGGTAGAACAGCACCCAAGTTATTACATGCTATCTATGTTTGAAGTCCCAAACCCAGTGGCCAGCCAGGTATTATTCTAAGCCTAGTATTAGGTTACCACTGGTTTCTACACAACAGCTTTTATAGTGTACAGGAGAATTTGGACATATAATCAGTAATCAGTGTATCACTGGTAATATAATTCACCCATATGTATTTGAGTCGTCTTTCTTCAAACAGTAACATTAATCCTGTAGTCATAATTTAATACCATTTGTCGGTACATGCCTTAGGGTGGAACGTCTGGAACACAATACAATCAAAATGTCAACAATAACACAAACTTGATCAACAGATGAGGATAGTTCTACAGTTAGAAGCTCCCATTCTTACAAAGGATATGTTTTAGAAACAGGGTCAAAATATGCCATCGAACAATCAAGACTATAAATAGATCATCATCACCCTTTTTGCTGTAATTTATTCATACACTAATATTTCCTGATATACTTGTATTTTTGGTCTTGTACATCCTGAAGACTGGTTTCAGCATGACACTAATGGAGCACTATTTTTTGGGGGCATCTCATGAAAAGAGGTTAAGGGTTGAAGCTAGCTCTACCCGTGAATGCTTATGTTCTGTTGGCATTAGACCTCTTGTACCTATCTTGGTGTTCACATAGTTTTTGGACAGGCTTTGGAACTCTTCCCAAAATTGCGCCTATTTGACCATAGTAAACACATTTGTTGCTCATTGGTTAAAGGTTTTTGGAAGCCATGGTTAAATCGCTAGTGTCTTCGTAATATACCTGTCAAACTGGAGGAAACACTACCATCATATCTCAATCATGGCGGCTAGGAGCATAACCTCTTTGGTTCTAATGTGTTTGCTCACATAGTTTTCTATAAAAAAATGAAAATCTTGTGTGTTAAATTTAAAACTTAAAAAAATCTCCTGAGCTATTACTGTATACACAGTATATATATATATATATATATATATATATACATACATATATATATATATGTATATATATATATGTGTGTGTGAACAGTGTAGAATAGAGGCCAGATTTTCTTAGTAAATAAGCGTAATGGTTGAGATTTGTATTGTATTCTGTTTTCTGTTCTTTCACCTACTGAAGCCAATCTTATTTGATCTCTTGAATTAGAAATTCACTTAGCTGGTATTTGGGTTTCTGCCAAGGCCCAGCCTTTTACTTCTAATGACAGCCAGCTGAGGGGACACTGAGAGGAGCGCAATTCAATTTGTAGGCCATTTAATGTAATTAAACAAGCAGGGTCTTTTATTTTCTCCAAAATTTGCCATAGGCAGAATGAAAGATGGTCAAAAGATGAGCTGTCAACATCAACAGAAGCGTCGAAAAACAAACAAACAAGAAACATATATGTATGGGTGGTACAAAAAAAGGGAAAGTGAGCTGCTGAGTGAATTGTTAGAGCGACAATGTTTTGTTTGCAAAGTGTCACTCTCATTTTTTATCTTCACTGCAGTTCATCTGAGCACAAATGCTTTATAATGACAGCTGGAGTCTTCAGAAGAACGAATACCTTGCAACGTATAGAAAATGTGTAGCCAAAGTCAGCTAACCAGATTGTGAAAGTCCTAATATTCTGAAAGTGTTAGCACTTATGTGACAAAGAGTCGTGCTACACGGTAAATGTTCACACTAATTCATCCAGCCTACGGAAATCTAATATTATAATCAATCTGGCAGGTATTTTGGAAGTTTGAGACTCCAGATTAAAAGCGCATGCCACATGTACACATTGTTCACTAACTTTATATTTTGGTAGATTCTGTCCGGCTGAAATCCCATTTGCACGAAATATTTGCATTTTCCAGGATAGAATAGTAACTCAGATATGTCAAACCACAACTTGTGAAGTTTAATTTTTAATAAAAATATAATAAAATGGAAGCATCGGAGATGAACACCAAGTCTGCCCAAATAACAGTAGAAGATACAGAAGAGGCTGGCTGTGCTATCAGAGACAAATGCGGTGGTGACACACACAGGCAGACTTAGAGACAGAAAGAGATAGGAGGTCAGAGGTAGCAAGGGAGACTGCTGGACAGAGAGACAGACAGACGCGAAGACTGACACAGAGTGATTGATTGGCGGACAGTGACAGACAGGTAGAAAGATACAGTCATACAGAGATAGGCTAATGTAATAGATACACATACAGACAGCGATGTATTCACATTCAATGCCCCACCAGGCTCAACCCAGGGCAGTGCCCCCAGCACCCGACTACCACAGCTGCCATCCTTGGTGAGTGCTGGCATATGCCATCACACCCCAGTCCTTCCCCTCCTAAAAGCAGTGGTCTATCCAAAGTACCCTGAAGCTCTCTTCTCCATATCCATGTAAGCCGTTGGTGATACTTTATTTTATACTTTCATCAGGATTGGGTTCCTCAAAAAGATCAAACCGACCAGGAAACCCAATTAATAACTGGAGAAGCATAGTCATAGACGACGTATCCATTATAATATTGACAAAAACAATAATCCAGCAGACCTGTGGCGCCACACCAATTAGGGCCTCCTTACACTATACGTAAACCAACAGGCCCTGCAAGCGAAGGAAATATGTGGAGGAATAAATTCCTATTAATCCCTATGAACTCAGGGAAAAAATGCTCTAGTGGCTGGCAAAAACTAAAAAATATTGCTTATTTTGAGAATTTTACATGTATTATTTTTCTTTTATGGGCATTAAATTATGTTAGTTTTTCAAAGCACTTTAATATATAAATAGATGAACAGTTTACAGGAAATAATTATTTTATCATCTTGTATATTTATATTTCATTTGTTTGTAGTCGGAAAAAAAATATAAAAAAAGTTGCATTAATGGACACTCATACTATTAAAAAAAAACTTCTCTGTTACATTTACCCAAAAAAGTTACTTAGTGTTAAAATTCTAGCAGTCTTATCACCATAGCAATCAAAGGACTCTTCCTGGTGTATGAACCATTCCATTGGGTGCCATCATGAAAAGAAGACCTTTTTCAAGCTTTGCATTAGAATTGCTTTGTATAAATAACCATCAGTGTATATACATTATTAAAGCAGTCAAACAAAACATTTTGCAATAAGTTGTAGAATTGAACATATTTGGAAAATATCAAAATAACAAAAAAAACTGGCAAGTTTATATATATATATATATCTTGGTGGCTTAGTTGCAAATGAGCTCTGAAAGAAAGCAGAGCCAAGATAAGTTTTAATCCACCTAACTATGATAGGACGCTGTGGTGAAAGTGAAAAAAAGCAGAGGGCCCCCTACCACTGATCTTACCGAGTGTACTGCAGCCAGGAGACATTAACTGTTTCGCCACATGACTGGTCAGCATTGTTTTCTGCTCTTAGACTCAGTGGCAATGAAAATGTTAAAAAAATCTGGGATTTATTAGAAACAAATTTGAAACGTAATGGTTGTATTTCTAGAAATTCGAAATTCTTGTTTAATACAGCAATAAAACAGATACAGTTTTGTACCATGATTATTGCCACATTGTATGGAACAGGTTAATGAAAAATGGTATATGCATCAGGTAAAGGGTTATGTCAGAAAGAAGGACAAAGTTTCCTACTAATGGCTCTGGAGAAGCATAGTCATAGGGGACCTATCCAGTATAATAATAATTAACAAAAACAATTATAATAATAATAGTAATGTTAAAAATGTTAAACTTGTGGAGTACTGAATTTAAGTGGGTGATCCAAAAGTAGACAAAGATTGGCAGAAAATGAGTGCAGCAAAGTTATGGCCATTTCCGTGGGAAAGTATTCTGGATTTCGTCTGAGAGTCCTGAAATCGGAGCTCATTAAGGGGCCTCTAGGTCAAAATGTTAAATCCCCAGAAAAGGAAGCAGAGTTTAGCCATGCCTACTCCCTGCCCTAATTCTGCCTACTCCTGCCCCAATTCTACCTACTCGATGGGCTAGCCTTGCACCATACTTGTTACGCCATGCATGTATCTATGAAATTCTGCATGGCAATGACATGTGCAACTGTGGTTAAAGAATCTGTTAGATTTGGTTGGAGTTTTTTACTGTCAGAGGTGTTTTCTTCCTAACAAGCAGGTACATGGAGGTTGCACCTCCTCTGCCACCAAACCAGGTCAAAATATGCCACCAAACCAATGAAGGGCTGTGCGCGGCTTTGATGCTTTTCCGGATAGTTTTTTCTCCTTAATAGTGGAAGCACCAAGATATGACATTGTCAGCAAGGACAATGGTTATGGAAGGGGTGGCTGGCGATACTGCCCTGGGTTAGGTTTAAAGGCAAAAGGAGTTCCTGAATTGAACACATACCTACTATTGTAGACGTCAGGCGGCGCTTATCTTTCTTCCCACTCACTCTCCTTTTTCCCAATCTATTATTTACACATAACATAATTTACCCACTGACAGCTGGAACTCATAGTGCTCTCCTGTTGGCACTGTCATTGTCCAGGGAACAGGGACATCTTGATAAAGTTAAAACCTAATGCTTCAGATAACCAGCTTTCTCTCAGATATGACTTTCTGTCAACAAAGTGTTTTAGTCCCGATTCATTAGAGCATGTGCCCTGTTCTGCAGTAGTTTTCTGCAGATTTTTTTTTTCAATGCTTGTAGTATCTGAATGAAGTACATTGGTTTGTTTATTAGTTTTGTTAACTTTACTATATACTATGCTTTGAGCTGTTCACTAGATAAATCATGTTTGTTAACTTTGTCATTAGACTTGTCTACAGCTCTACTACATTTTAGCACACTTGGCGTGTACATAACATTAAACGTAAGTCTACGTTTTACATAGTATTAAAACAATGTGGTTTAATGTATTTTAGTATTTAGCAGTCAGTTGTTAAACAATCACTTGAATTTCATGTTATGGCTTTGCCTCTACAGAATTTTTAGGCGGGTGTTAATTACGACGTAGGATACAACAACCATACTATATATTCTGACCCTGAGATTTTGATATTTACAGCAAAGTAGTCAGATGACATTTTAAAAACAAATTTACTGTAATATAATATGTGCTAATTTCTAATGAGCAAAATACTACTACTTCTACTACTAATAATAATAATAAATTGCCTCTTTTCAGCTTGGAGAAAAATGTATCAGATGTAAGACACCACTCAATAAATATTAAGATTTACTGACCCTTCATATATATAAAACAACATTTTGCCACGATAGAGCTAAACGATCTAAATTTTTTTGAACATCTTTGGTAGTACTAATATGTTTTCCACACCAATTCCATCAAGACTTTATAAAACAGTTTATATTTGGTACTGTCACACATCAAAATGCAGACTTCATTCTATTAAGTACACCTGGAATAAGCTGTGGCATCTCTTAAAATGGCCTAGCCAAGATGCTCAGCAAAGATTATTATCCATTGATGTAAGATCCTTCTGATACTAGCTAGGTTCAAATGGTTTTCCATTGAAATCATCACAATCTCAAGTTTGCATTGATCCTATGAAGTTCACCTGGGGTTCTGAAACAAATCGGGATTTCTGTGTGAGTTCATTTAATTCCCAATTAATTATCACAATATGTGGGCTTCATGGTTACATCACTGCAGAGTTGAGGCTGCAATCGTGACCAAAAGGTGCTATTTCTTCTTAACATACATGACTTCACAATATGCTACCTTTTGAGCAAACCTTGACAAAGGGTTACAAGCTGACATTAATGTGTATCCCTGAAACCCAACTAAAGATCCATGAGGGATCTGTATTTTACACAATAAGCCATGAAAATATAAAAACATAATAAATTAATTGATACAATTTTTTTGTATATTTTATGTATTATATATTTTAATATTAAAACAAAATAGCAACCCAACAAAAGATGTGCATCATACATAATAAGATAAAGCAGAAAATAAATTATTGTGTAAAATACAAACGCAATAGAAGCATTGCATATTTTCTTGTGTGTGTTTGGATTATATTGCCAGCATTATTTCTTCATACACGATACCGTTTTAAGAAAAAGACAGTAATACATTTATCAAAAGAAAGGAATCTTAAACTATGGTGTTAAAAAGTACTTCAGCAGAGAACTGATGGATCAAATAGATGTCTACTACTGCCAGTTAAAGTGCAGAACAAACGTACTTCCTAAATAATTTAAAAAACTCACGAGTAATTAAAGAAGAATATATACGCTCACAAAAATGTGATATATTGTCAATTTTCTGATATTTTGATAGCTAATAAACTTCTAATCTAATTAAAACTGAATATTGTCTTGATAAAACTGCACTGGATATAGGATCTGGAATCTGGTGAAAAATCAACACTGCTGCTTCAATCAATGGGTGATGTAGGACAAATTATAGTTCTCGTAGGTTTTATTCATAGGGTTTCAAGCCTAAACTTGTGCTTTCTATTTATCATTTCCATTTATTATTCATCTTTCTTTGACAGCAAGAAAAATAAGAGGCTAGATGGGCTGTTAAATTATATGTTTTTATGTTTAGCAATCTGAAATCAGGCTCCTTGTCTTCATTTGGGCAAGTTCTCCTTCAGACACTATTAGCATTGGACAAATATCCATGCTTTAAAGGCACCATTACAGTTTCTTTTTTGTATCTCCTGAGAAAGGCAGCTGCAGGCTCTCTCAGACTCAAGTGCCATAGTAATGCCCAGTGGGTTACTGGGTCTTCCTCTTCTTGAGCTGCACTCCATGAAGAAAGAGGGAGCTCTGGATTTTCTGCCCTTCCAAAGAGAGGAACCACTGAAGTCTTCCATATGAGGCGGCAACCAAAAGGCAAGCACACATATCGAACAAAAACATATTATTTTTGGTGTTTTATAAATCTGCTATAGGCAGAGCCTGGAAGATCATTAACATATGCTTGGAGTTGGTCTTGATTCAATAGTCTGGTCTAATGGTCTGACAACCTGGTCATTATCACCTTACTTGGGACCATTTTGGCTGCAACTACTCCAAGCCCCATTTGTGAGATACGTGTATAAGGTCCTCTGATGTCAGTGAGCGGAACAGTCATTAATGTTGGTGGGGAAGTAGACAGGAACTAGGGCGTGCCGCAATCCCGCTACCATGACCCGAAGTCCCAGATAAGCAACCTTTTACCCAGAGTCTCCAGGGCAAACCCCAGAGAGTTTCCTGGTATGATTATCACATTATTTCTGAAAAATTCCCTCCCATCTTATTTAAGGCAAATCAGCACCCTATTCCACAACCAAAATTTCATTTAGATTATTATTGTTATTATTATTATTATCACAGCGCTTAATACAATACATATGATTACATAGAGGTATTCGCCTGAAACATGAGATTGTGGGACATTTTGACAAACAATTCTAAGCAAGCAAAATAAAATACACTTATGTAGATTGGGATGCACCTAAAACACACAGAATGTTACTTTTTGATTCCTTACGCATGGCTACATGGGATCATTCATATGCATATGCCTCCTGCTGTGTCAAGTATATAGCATTTAACCACAACATCGGGCTGGAAATGCATAACATTTGCATGTTATGGCCTACATAAAAACAAGTAAGAACAAGCCCCTTGTTAACAGAATTTTTACTAAATATACTTATTCAAGCAGCTTAATGATCAAGCATTGACTTTCTAAGAGATGGGGCAAAAAACCTGAATATCTACATTTTACTGACAACACATAGAAGCTATGTCTTTATTTAACACTTCAAAATGTTTACTAGTAAGCCGATAACATTGTATGCCATATTGTTGTTTTAGTCATTTTCATTATTTAACAATTTTTTAACCAAGTTTCCTTCTGTGCCTGATCATTAAAAAAAAAATCTTTGCCTTTGCTTTCATCTTCCCACTCCTCTGCTATTTTTTTCCTTTGGTTTATTATCTGCGAGAGTGGTCTGAACAGGTCACAAATTACATACCAACTACTGTTGCCCTAATCTTTATTTTGTGATTTAGTACTTTGTGTTCTAATTCACATTATTGATGTTTGCTTACTTTTCAGCAGGCATAGTATTTTAAAACCGTGTGTGTATGTCGTATATAACGATGAGAAAAATGTCTTTGAACTGCTACATCTAACCGGACCTGGCTCGGTTCACAGTCAACTCACCCACCTCTAAATTTTATCTAACGGCTAAAGTCCGTGCGGAAAACTCCAAATGTTAATTTCAATTTGCTTATCCTGTAGTACTTGAACTAGTTAAATCTATCTATCTATCTATCTATCTATCTATCTATCTATCTATCTATCTATATCCTTCTATCTATATTCTATATCTAAATATATATGCAAAGCATCTCCTATGTATACAAAGTCTAATACTTGCTTAATCTTTAAAAACTCAAAAAATAGAATATATCATCATATAACCTCTTTCAGTTTCCAGTTTTCACAGAGTTTTTGTGTGCTGACTTTGCTAATGCTAAGACTCCCATCTTATAATACGTAGCTATTTTACCAAGATATTTTTTTCACTTATACCGCTGGGTTGTAATCTTATAAGGTGGTTATAAATTGAGAGTGAGGACTTTTCTGAGATAAGCATATTAACTGTACCAGAAGGTGGAAACCTATATACTTGGTCTACAATAAATTATAGGAAGGGAAAACTCTTTTGGCATTCAGCAGTAAATCAACCATCACTGTATATATTGCTTTTGAGTCTGCCAGAGACTCTTCATATTTCAAGTGCATTTTTAAAAGGCTCTGTTTTTCTTAATTTGAGGGTTAATGATGGGAACCGGGAACTGATAACATTTGTACTGTACATCAAAAGTCAACTAATAGTGCTTTAGCAATAGAACAAAAGGTCAATGAGTATGAAGTTTTGTGGTAGTAAGTTGCACTACTCAGGTTTAGGTTTGACTTGGGGTGGGTGAACCCATAAGACAAAGTACATTGCTATAAACAAGTAACTATATTTTGGTTTTAAAAAGTCTATCTATAGATAGATAGATAGATAGATAGATAGATAGATAGATAGATTTTTTTAAACAAAGGAAAATATGCAACCCAACATATTTAGCTTTGTTTATCATGGTATATTGTTATATGAGTCTGCAGTGTTATCCACCAAAGAGGTATCTTTTTTGGGGGTTGAGATACTTAATTATACTGGCATGTTTACTAAAATAATCATGTCATAGAAATAAGTGGTTTCATTGTTTTTCTATGAGGATAACAACAATATCAAATGCATAATTGTAGGGCTTCACTCACATCTGAGGACATTGTTGGCAAAAACAAAAAAGATAATGAGGCTGTTGGCAAATCTCTACGTCATTTTACACTGCTCTTAGCCCCTATACATGAAATCAAAACCCAACATCAACATAGATCTGTCATATATTTATTTTTCTCCCACACACAGAATCTATTATGCAAATATATTAGCCCAATTTGGGTATGTTCATGATTATATGTATGTATGAGATGCTTCACAATTTATAATAAAATAAAAGGGGAGTATAATAAGTGCAGGGATGTAAGAAGTATAGTTGCCAGCCTACTGATATTATGAATGTTGGTTTGGATTGGACTCCATGTTCTCTGTGTATAGAGAAATACCAAGCACACATATGAGGAGCAAGGTGATCCAAAAGATGTGTCCAGAGTTCTTGGTCATGTCATGAAGAGGAATTTTGCGACGCATGTTGCATCTGGACAACGTTCGTAGGCTCAACCAACCAAGACTTTTCCTCTCCAGTTCTACTAGCATGTAAAATGATGAGCTACTCCAAGATACTCCTAAGTAGGGAAACACAATAGGACAACCTATAAATGTCACAAAACAAAGCAAGAATTCAGCACACATTCAAGAAACACCCATCCTGGACACCAGGGACACTGTCACAGCACACTAGGAAAGTAGGAAAGAACTGGAGGTAAAAAAATGTCCCTTGAATTTTAAGAGCAGTGGACAGTTCATCAAGTTCTGCCACACTAACATTTTCAATGAGTGGCACAAATGGTGCTTACGGGAAATAGAAGACCCAAAGGGCACTACCTTTTCTGGTATTTGTCACGTGTGCCTTGTAGCCCGTCCAGTCCTGATAACCAGACATTTCCCAGCTTTATGGAATTCACAAAAAAATTATTCCCCAATTTTACAGAATTAACATGAAATAAAATATTCATGTATTCTCAGCCTAACTTGGCCTTCACTGCATACATCCCATGGTTTCTCATGTCCAAACTAGTTAACAATACTAACATGTTCAGTGGGAAAGTTCCTTGGGAGTTGCAACAAATAATATACCTTAAGGTTTATGATGTTTATAACAATAAACAGATAACTCAAAATAATAAAACAAATATAAACTCTAGGGAACTTCTAGTGGACCTATTTTGTCATATCCCCCTGGGATATGATTCCACATACATAACTTAAAGGAGTTGGCTGGAGACTTGGAGTTTCATCTTCTCGATATAACTTCATATTATGAAGGTCAACCCCAAGTGAGTTTCTACTTCAAGAGCAGCTTGGATGGCCTTGCATAAAGCATATTTAAATCAGTAAGATTTCTTGAGAGTCACCTCACTGCTAAAATACAATATGCAGGTCCAGGTCAGCCTTCAAGACAAATTAGCCAGGGATGGCCCTTCATAATGCATGGTGAATTTGGGGAGTCAAAATCACCAATTTTCTGTCAAATTTTTCTGATCTCTCTGATCTTGGTATATAAAAAAATACACGGGATCCCCAAAAAGCAATAATTTTCAGTTTTGAGAACCATGGTACGATCATTGTACACTGATTCTTGCTCCAGAAAGCCCTAAGCTTGTTGCACCAGTAAGGTACTTATCAGTTGTGATAAATCATGCACCAGTCCAGTAAGAATATTTTTTACTAAGACAATTTAGTGATGACATTTTCACTTAGGCTCCAACATCAGTTCCTTCTGTAGGTGGTTCTGTGTTTTATCTTGCAAACAGATTCAAACCATTCTTTTTCCCTATCAGTACAGCAAGTAGTTGGCCATAAATCCTTCAGTTGTGTCTACACTGCAAAGGCAACAGGTGCAAAGATCGGACAGTTTGTTGTTTATTGCCTAGCACAGCATCCAACGGTAGGGAGACATCTCTTTACTTTCTTTCTAAAATAATAACATTGGCAGAAGGCATTAAATTAGTGAAGTTTTATTCTAGCTATTTCTATTTTGTTGAGCTTATATTACAGATCTGGCATCAATCACGTTTACATTCCAGAAAGTTTTATGTTCTTTTGGGATGGAGAGTATAGAATTCCTACATGTAAACTCGCAACAAAATGAATATGTGGCATGATTTTGGAGCAACCTAAAAATATATAAATATTGTTTATTGATTCAAAACACACAGTAGTTTCCAATGTTTTAAATCCAGTGCCCTCTTATTAAAGCTATTCTTATACATCTTAGTAAATTCCATCAGTTTGGGAACTACTTTGAAATGCATGACACGGATCCCGGACACCGTGGAGTCCTATATACCATTCCCAGGCGTATTTTGCACATGGTCCTATGTTCAGTGGATCTTGTGAGTCTAACTATTTATTTAAACTATATATATACATAAAAGAAAATACCACATCATTGGTCCTGTTCCTCTTTTTATTGTCCCACGTAGACACGAAGGATACAGAGACGGGCATGAATATTTCAGCACTATTGTAAGTGCAATATACATCACACACTTATTTATTGGTTGCCACAATCTACACTATTGTTGTTGTTTCTGTGTTCCCTTTATTTCACATGAGCGCCTCTGAATAGGATTTGCATTTAAATTCATGACAATGTAAGGTTTGTAAAGTTACCATTGATCTATGGAGCCCACTATAAACTTGTGAAACAGGCTAACATAATGCTACGTCAGTAGCACATATGTACAGTGCTCTTTGTGGTGGGTTTATTATAATGATATCCATCATCTAATGTAGCAGGCAGATGAAGCCGTTAAAAAGTTATGAACAGTTGAGCACCAGTAGCTAAATCCAGGTGCAACCAGGCTCAAAAACCCAACAAACCCATCAGAAGTGTACATCCTCAGCCCCATGAAATAGCTGTAGTACAACTGAGAAGTGACGCCTGTTCATAAAACCCTCTTTTCATAAAACCCCTGTTTTTAATTTCAAATTATACCCTTACTGGATCTGTCCTGTGCTCTCTATTTGGTTTCCCCCCACTATTCCTGCAGTGTGTGGGGACGTCTAGTGTGAATTACAGGACTCAACACAGCTTAATAGTCTCTCCTTCCAGCTCAGGAATATATGAATTGAGGTGCCGTTCCACTTCATTAAACCATTACCACTCTCTAGTGTGTTAACCAAATGAACGCTAAGAAATCTGTCATTTTATTCTCCATCTGAAGGTTCAATCACTTAAAAACAGCATAAACTTTTATAAAAGCTTTTTAAGATGTTATTTTTCAGCTTCTACATCAACCATCTATCAGTGCTTGCTGATTAAAAGGGGACTCCCATGTTTCTATTCTGTCTGTGGCATATTTATAGTATCATTAGGGTACCTAATATGTGAAATGTTTGTGTTCCGTAGTCACTGTTTTCCTTGGTGTGATTTACAGGCAGTAAGTCCAGTGTTCATGACAGATTTCAGACAGTAAGGGACATTACTAGCCATAGATGACATTAAAAGTGCTGTACAAGGAGTTAGGCTATTGTTGCAAATATAGACATTTTGCTATTTTTTGTGAAAATACGTTTCCTGCTTGAAGACGTTTGAAGATTATTTGCTGGAAAATATTTATGCGTTGTACGTGATCATTTTTTACACGATTTTTACATGATTATATGTTAAGCTGCATCACGTGTGACACAATAAAGTGCTGTGTTAGGAGTTTCAAGAGATTTCCAGTTTGTGACAACTAGCTACTCATATAGCAGAAGATAATGGGCAGGGGAGTACTAACATGAAACATAAAATTAATGTATAAAGTTACTATTTAGTTAAATATTACACACATATTCCAATGCCTGGTAACGCTTTGAGTCTCGGGTGAACAACTGCTTCCCTAGTCACCTTTTTTTGCTTTCCCTGGGCTGGGGAGTGGCATTTAGCCACGCTCACTCCCCACTCACTTTCCCTCTCACCCATCTTCACCGGGCTCGCTCTGCCACTCACCCAGAAGAGGGACAGCTCCCAGGTATGCATACTCCTCCCAACTCCCCTTTTCTGGGATGGGTATTGGCATTCAGCAGTATTAGAAATTGTGTTTTTAATGGTTTGTTTAGTGACAAATGTATTACAGACTGTGTAGAATAGCACATTTAAACCTATCAGGTTCAATGACAAGTTAATGTCCAGAAGAACCAACAATCCTGACGTACATTGGGACCATTCACAGGTCTCATTTGTGAGCTACAGACAGCATCTCCATTTTTATAAAGTGATGAAATGAGTCCTACATTTAGAACTGAGCTGTTTTTTTCCTCTTGGTATCAGAAAGTTTAAGACAAGAGCACGTAATACTTTGTAGACATAATTTATGGGCATTCATCTGTTTTTTTCCTTTAAAATTTTGCACCTCTGAAGTTTTTTTTTTATGTATAGGAAAATTATATTTGTGTATCTATGTAAAAAAGAGTTTTCTTGATCATAAAAAATAGAATGCCATAAATATATATGAAACAATTAGAAAATCAGTACCACTTAGTTGCAAAATGTGAACTATTGGGTTTGTTAAGTAATTAGTGGAATGAAAATGGAACTTTGTTAGCTATTTATAACCGTCAAGGCAGACTCTTGTATGGAGTTATGTAGAATATGCACAGCATATTACAAATTTTCAAATCTGGCTCAGACATGACCTAATTGATAAGAAGTCACTTAAGTGTTTCAGTGCAATCATTTCCAACTCAATCACAGCATAATTATCTTTTATACTGATGATATCATTAGTCTGAGGTCCATCCTGTTTAATCTATACAAATACGTGAGCCTGATTTTATTGGGGAACAGTTTATGTGGGGAACAATGTTTACAGCTTATACTCAAAATATAATTGGTATATGCTATAGGAATAACTTCATTAATCAGAATTTGTTTGTGTTCGTTGCAAAGAATCACAAATGATTTTAATAACATTTCTTTTTTCAACATAATTCATATTACAAATTATTAAACTATAGGAATGTCATGTCATTATATGTTAATACACATGGGGGCTAAAGGTGAATTCAAAATGGAATCCAAATTGTGGGCAAGTGTTCCTCTTAATGTTTTTTTTATTTATTTACGCACCATTGAGTTAACACACAATGTAATAAAAAAATCAATTAAAAAGAGCCTTGCTTGCAATCTAGAGACAACAAGGAACGGTTGAGACAGTAGGTCTTGAAAGTTGGATGGGTTTAGGTGTTTTACATAGTCTGGAAGCTGTAAAATATAATTGCAGGCCGCACAAATCACGTGATTGCAGAAAATGGGTTTGTTCAAGTCAATAGGGGGTGCAATGCAACTTCCAAACACCGGGAGCCACTGGTGCACTAAAGTATATATATATATAATTGCAACCAGCAGCCATTTTTTAATCTGCTGCTATTGGGTGAAAATGTATTAATTCTTTTTCATAGGTCCTGAAAAGGTAAGTGAATATATTTTCTCACATAGGTAATAACCTTTGCGTGTCAAGAGCGAGGACATGCATTGATTCTATGGCACATTTTTTCTGCAGTGGGCCACTTTATCAGAAATGTGTGTGTGTGCGTGGGCCGCACTCACTTTTAATTGAAATAAATTATGGCCCTCTAGCTGTGTAGTGCATGTTAATACAGAGTTTAATTTGACAGATTTCAGATTAACTCACAGTAATTTTGAGTGTATGTGTGTATCACAGAGCCCCATAGTCGTGAAATTCACATTAATATGCAGTATTAATAGTATATAACAGAACTGCACAATTTTAAATACCCATACATACACACATAGTAACATGCATAGACACACACACTTACATACACAAAGACACATGTTCACACACTAATATACCCACCCACACACACTCACAAACATGCCTAGACACAAACTTTCACTAGCATACCCTGATACATACTAGAATACCCACACATGCTAATATAACCAGATACTCACACTAACATACCCAGATACACATGCTAACATACCCAAAGATACATGTTCATACCCTGAAATATCCACAAACTCACATACCCAAGCACTCACACTAAAATAGTCAAGCACACACTTCCACTAACATACCCAGAAACACACTGATATACCCAAAGACACATGACTACACTAATCTCCACCCATGCATACTAACATACCCAGACACACTAACACACTCAAACAAACTAACACACCCAGACACACAGATATGCACTAACATACCCAGACAGGCACTACCATACCCAAACACACATACATGCATACATAGACACACACTTACACACCCAGAAACACATACATACATGTACACACACCCAATTTACCTTATAAGGCTTTATCCTGTGTTTGATGCAGCTGGCCTAGTGAAGCTGCTACAGTACTCTCGTGGAGTCACATAATCTGATGTTGTGTGACCTCACTAAACCCTGCCTCCTTTTGGAAATTAGGGAGATAAGGAAGTAAGCGAGTCTCCATTAATGTGCCTTCAGTTGAGTTTTGAAAGTCAAACTTTACTCCATCTGTTCACCCCCACTCTACTTTGGCCTGGACATTATGAGAGTGTTCTGAGCCTGTTCCTGTTTGTATGGATTTTATCCTATCCCTATGTTTTACATCCTCAGTCAAAGGAGTTCACTGACTTTTCCAAGAGTTATGGATCCATAGACCCTTGTGTTTGATGGACTCCCTTTCCTCCCCGTCTGGCGCCTGTCCCTTTTCTAGGAACCGCGGCAACACATTCGGAACCGAGTCGCTACAGGTGTCTGTTGCCGTACCACGCAGCTCTTTTGGGGTTATACTGTGCTCATGGTGGGTCACAATCGGAGGTGGTTACTGTGAGGGAGCTCATTTGTGAAGCCTGGTTTTACTACCCACCCTTAGAACCAGGGTTTACACAGCCGGAATTCAGGCCCAGCTACTACAGACTATTCCTGATAATGTTCCTAGATGGGCATTGCTGGCAATGGGAACTGTATAGAGGAATCGGGCTGTCTGGGAGTTGATGGGATTATATTCCCAATATGATTGTGTTATATAAATAGCTGTGCTGTTCTCAATAAACCTAGTTCTGTTTGCAACCTTGAGCAATTGAGCACAGGTCTCTGACACATCAACTGACCTCTTGACCTGTATCCAAATGTTATTGTTGTTACTTTATTCCAACATCCTCTGTAATTCTGCATATATACAGTTTGATTAATGTTATTAAAATATATGTTATATAGAAGGAAGTATAAACTTGAAATGACCTGTTAATTTAGTTCTTTATTTCACAAACACACCTTTTGATCGTATTTCCTTTTTCCTCAAGGCCTGGATTGGTTTCCACCACATTCATGATCCCATCGTCAAGTAGCTGTGTCATAAAATGAATTTTACTAATCCTTTACATTTCTAAAATATTCCTGGAACCATACTTACATTCTTTAGCCATTGTAATGTCACAATTTTTTCGTATCCCTAGTAACATTAAAACAAAACAAGACAATCCAGCACAAAGTGCTGTAAAAATGATTTGAGTGGCTAAATCCCAGTTATGAGAGGTAATGCAATATTTAGTTTCCGTGTCAGTTTCCGTGTCAGAAATTAATGGTTTAGTAGCTACAATAAGATATAAACAATGCGTTTGAGAAAAACAGTCTGTGCTTTTACGTTACCATTTTTAAAAACATTAATGTGCTAAATCTCACTTATCTCACTTAAGGCAACAGGCTATCTTACCCAAGGTGATATTTAGTGGGTGGGCAGTGTGCTGAAAGTGGGAAGGTAGTAGACGGGAAGTAGAAGGGATGTCCAAATGTCGCTCCTTTGCCTGGAGAATGAAAAAAACCTGGTATGGAAATAAATAGCTTTTGGTATGCTTACAAATGAGATATGTGCTCTCACTACCAATTCTAATATACTTTCAATCCTCATTCCACTTGAAAAAAAAAATAAAACTCAAAATAATAATAATAATAAAATGTAGACATTATATAGGTAATATACATTTGCCTATGCACTTTTATTAGTTACTTCAAAGACTACATCACATGATCTACCTCAAGGCAAAAAGTTGTGTTTGTAAATGTGGTGATTCGTACGAAGCCCTGAAAATGAGGCCAGACACCCCCCCCCCCATGAATTGGCCAAAAACTAAGCAAAAAGCTCAGAATTGTCACCTGAAATTGATGGGCCCTTTTACTGGATACGATCTCACACTCCCAATCTCTGATTCTCGTTCACTTTCTCTCTCACGCTTTGTAAATGTTTCCCTACCTTCTCTGCCAACCACTTCTGACGACCACATACAGTTCTGTATCTTCTGCTCTCTACATGTTCCCTCTGCTCTCTAATCTCTGATATCTTTGTCCGCATCTCCACTGACATAACCCAGTAGGAACTTCCCCCAAAATGATGGCATTTGCGGTGATGTCCTCTCCCCAATGCTGAGATGTCATAGAATCCCTGTTGCATCACGCAGCAAGTAATGAGCTAAAGTTCACACAACACTGAGTGACAGCTCAGCCTGACATTACTGGGCCCATATTTTTTTGTTTTGGCAAAATCATCTTTACTGACAGATGTATTTTGGTGTGTGAAAAATCCACAGGCATTCTGAAGGTATACCTCTTGACTTTTACAAGCAACATAGATGTATAATGTAAATATTTAAATGTATACTTCATTTTAATCTTGTTCCATCCACGTGATCTATGTCCCTGTACCTATTAAAAATAGATTTGACCTCAGTTAACCTTCTTTTAGGGCTGCTTTGTCAGTATAAAACAAGTTTGACTTTCTGATGAACAAGCATAATTATGGTTGCATTAAATATTTGGTCTCTTTTATATCAATTAATCACCCAACAAACGACATTAGTGATTACCCTTCAGTGGATTGGCCTTGTGCATTTAACTGTCTGCAATGTTGTAACACCTAAACCATTATAGTCTGGCTTCTACGCCCTTTCCTGTCTTCGTCGGACAGGACTGGTGTTCTGTATGTTTTATTTCTAATTTAAATAATAATGTCAATGTTAATCCTTTAAGTGGAAGTGGGATGCAAAATGTTATCCAGCACAAGAAAAAATATTAAAGGAAGAAGCAAATCATTAATGTTTCTGTAGATGATGTCATAGAACAGACAGAACTGCTCCAAAGTTATAAATTATTGTACATACATTTCATACATTACAAGATAACCCTAATTTCCTAATTGCAAATAAATAAAATAACTCATTTCACAATAGAAATAGAACATTACCTTATATTTTGTTTGTTATAGTTAATAATAATTCTATTTTAACTCATGGCTGTAAATCAGTGGCAGGCTGGGCTGGGGGGCAAAGGGGCATTTGCTAGCCCTTTGTAAACAGTTTTTGACAGGAACACAGTGGGGTCACATAACCTTGCGGTAAGGTTACCAGAGCTGGCAGAGAGAAAGCTACAGGTGAATTAAGGGAGTGATAAAGGAAGTGAGTGAGGGAGGGAGCGAGTGAGAGAGAGGGTAAGGGAGTGAGTATGTATGACTGTACTGTATGTAAGTAAGAGTGTGAGTTTATGTGTGAGCACAAATGTATATGTGTAAATATATGCATGTGAGAGGGAATATGTCTTAGCATGAGTGTGTAAGAGTGTTAGTGAGTATGTGTAAGCATAAGTGTGTATGTCTGTGTGTGTTAGCGTGAGTATATACATTTGTGCAAGAGTAAAAGTGTGTGTAAAAATGTCTGCCAGTGTTTTTGTAAGCTACCAGTAGACTGCCAACCCTCCCTTGCTGTGAATCTATAACATTAAAAACATGGGAGGACCTCTACCAATGCACATGACAACATGTTACCTGTAGGGGCACAGTGATGTCATGTCAGGAGCCACATAATGCCCTTTAGTTTACCAAAAAAGCAATGAAATAAAGGCATTTGATCTTGTCCCCTATCTCATGAATATAACAATATAAGGATTAAAGCTAACGTGCCTATGACCACTGTTTTACACAACCAAACTGTATGTCCAGAACTGCAGTGTTGGGGAGATATATATCCCATAGAAATGACATGCCTAGCCCCCCCCTCTCTTCTCCCATAGTATGGGATATCTCCTCCTCCTACCCATTTGCCCCAGCTAATAATAAAAAAAGTCTAACACATGTACGTAAATTCCATATACATTACTTCACTAAGTGTTGCAGTAGTGTTTCGTTTAGTACTTTGAGAGAATTTCACCTGCATTAAATAACTGCTTTGTGCATTCTTAAACATTTTTATAATTAATAGTAAAACATTTCGTAGTTATAGCCCACAAGCACAGGCCTAGACATGGACATTTAAATATACCTGTCGGGTTTATCGGAACCGACCTTAAAATGTCACAGCCCGTTTTACCATTCCAGTCGGGTACTACCCTTTCATGTGGGTCACTTATGGGACATAGGAGAAAGATCCTTGCAACTAAAACTTAGAACTGTAAACTGGTAAAGAAGAAATTTTATTATTATTATAATTGAAGTTTGTGTTGAATGTTGGTTTGTGTGGAATGACATAAAACAGATTAGCTATTTAGATTAGTCGGAATTAAGTATACAGTGAGATGTACAGTCTCAGAAAGTATGTGCTCAACTCAGATGAAAGTGCATGAAGCCTGGGAAGATGAGTTCCCTATCAGGGCATGATTCATACATAATGTCAAGGGCAGATTAACAATTGGATTGATTTGGTAATATGGTACATTTTGACCTTAAACCTTACAAGAGGATATTGGAAAATCCTCCTTGACAATGACTCTAAATGTAAGGCAGCCTTTGACAATTATATCAGAATGCCTTTGGTATTACA
This sequence comes from Spea multiplicata, assembly GCA_009364415.1. Taxonomy (NCBI): domain Eukaryota; kingdom Metazoa; phylum Chordata; class Amphibia; order Anura; family Pelobatidae; genus Spea; species Spea multiplicata. Next base: position 3,534 of record VKOC01017528.1, on the reverse strand, counting down.
CAGTCCTGCAATCCCGTTTCAAAGACGGGATTTTTAGATCCTTATCACAGTGACTATTTGGCTGTACGCTTAAATGCCACCCTTATTTTTAGTAGGGCCTTGTAATGTAATCTAAACTACTTTTTGGGAAAGCGAGCACTTCCAGTAAAAGCTAAAATGTCAAAAACAGAAGACTTCTACTCTACAAGTATTGCATTAATTATACACTCACTTATCCTGGATTCACTCATCCTTTTGAAGCTGCCTGGATAGTTCTCCTTGAACCAAATGCATGGAATGAATTAATAAGGGTGAATAATAACACTAATCAGCATTGATGCCAACAGAGAGTTAAATATATGAGAAAGTGTCAGTACTGTTAAAATTCGCCCCTTATATACCAGGTATGTCACTTATACGTACCACTTAAAATGATCTCATGCTGGCATGTCTTAGAATGTTGGGATCGTATGGATCTTCTGCTACTACCTAATTATATAGTGCTCAAACATTTTAAAAAGAAAATGTAAGAACAAATCACCCAGTATATATGGTTATGTGGAATATAAAAAGCATGCAGCTAATCACTGGATAACAGCTTAAAAGAAAACATGTTTTTCGGAGGTCAGTCTTACATACGTTTGCACGTGTCTTAGTGAGTCAGGCAGAACCGAGATCTCCCTTGTAACTGACTCATGCATGCTATGAAGGTCTATGCCTCCACAATATGTCTACCTGATCCTACTGATGAGGAGCGGTGGGATATGACATCATAGGCTCGAGCTCAGTAGACAGAATGGCAGCAGTTGAAATAAGTCATCAGGGGTGACTGTGGTGCTGCCCTTGGTCGGCCATTAGGCAGCACTCTATAGGAATACACCGCTGAGGGTCAATGTATTCTTAAATGGGTATTGTTATTTTTGCCACATTCCACATCCACAAACATTTTAGAAAATAGTATAGGCATCCCTATTTTCTATCTTACTCCGTCTACCCTTGTTAAATAACACATGCGTGGCCTAAAATTGGCAAGCACTAGTGATTACGTACCTTTGACACAATCTGTGACATTTTTATCAATTTATCTTATTCACAGAAGAGAACTGTCTGGCCTTTATTGACATAATCAACCCACAAAAGTTAAATAATTTTTTAACTATTCAAAAGCAGAAAAATGTACAGTATATGGAGCTCAATTTCAACATACAACATATATTTTTCTTCTGAACAAAAAACTTTATATAAAGGGAACAGTTTCATAATTATCTTTATCAGTATTTGGTAAATTGTCTACTTGATTTTGATGCTGACCTTCAAAAGGAATTATTTTGGTGGCCCAATAATTGCTGTAACAATAGATACAAAGTAAGGATACATCTCACGATGTCAGTGACAAAAGATCATCTGTATGTTCATGTACTTTCCTGAAACTATGATACCATTACATGGGACACAAGAAGTCACATCCCAATGATTTGCCTGAAGATATTGTGTTTTTGGTGGGAGAAGTTAGTGCTGGTTTTTGGCCCCAAAATTTCTCTAAAGACTTTAGATGTCTTATCACTAGCATTGTCGGCCATGCCTAGGGTGGTAGATTGAGAGTCAGCAACCCTTCTGTCACAAAACCAGTTACCATAGTAAGCATTAACCTATTCTGTGTGTCATTCAGAATCATGCTTAGCTGTGAGGACAATAGTCACGGGGATGGGTTCAAATGCAGCACAGGCAATGCCCTGGGTCATGCCTAGGGTGACACCTACCATAAATGATAGGGTGCCTATTACTATGTAGGTGGGCTGGAATATCTTGTGTGGACTTTAGGCACAGGTATGGTATTATTAATTGGTCCTTTAGATCAAATCCTTCCATTGACCTTGCAACTGAGAGAATGTAATACAAAAGGGCACCTTGTTATCTACTGTGGTTTGGTTTCACCAAGATGTTGTAGCCTTCCAAAAAAACAACATCATAAGACATACTGACTTTATTTACATGCAACCTCTATAAGTGTAGGTATGTGAAGCTACTGTCACCAGGATAATTTTTGGCAATTGATAATTGAGCAGAGGACTGTAACTACAAAACCACTGCTCTATTAAAGTCAACAAATGATAAAAAATCTTCTCGTCATATAGTCTCCTTTTACTAAGTCATATTGTCTTTAGTATAGCACCGAGTAATATAACTTGATAATTATTTAAGAGGGTTAAGATAAACTGTGAGTAGACTCTACAGTTGAAACATCCTTAATGCTGTAGGTAAAAGAGACAATAATTGCAAGCAGATCAGTTTAACCAACAAAAAACATGATACAGATTTCAGTACTATTAGGAAGATAAGATCAAAACGGTGTAATGAGAACATATGCTAAAAGTCTTTTGATGACAGAGCTTCCTAAGATCTCAGCTCTTGTTGGATTATTACTTGAAACAGAAGGCAGAGTTTGCAAAAAAAAAGACATAAGCCAAGTGGCAAAGCCTTTTATGCCAGAAGATCCCTTGAAGAAACCTACAGTTAGTATGTTCTGGCCTCACGCTCAAAAGATAAGCAGATTAACTTTTCACTCTTAACCTTCACAAGAAAGTAGATGACTGGAAAAATATTCTTAATTATAACTATGCTTCCAGCTGCATAGCTGTCAAAAGTTCATTGCACTTATTATGAAGAGAGGTCCATTGAACTCCCTGTTTTTGTACACTGGTGCACTGACTCAAGATACAAAATAAAAAAGGTTGAAAGCAAGAAAAGTTGCCTTCATTGGTAAATATTACGTATCTGCTAATAAGCGCCGAACAATGTAGAACGGGCATCTTTCCTCCCTTTCTAGAACAGCGACCATTGCACATGGGTAGATGAGAATGTGTAAACAATTATAGCCATTTTCCAATCATTTCATTAGCAACACAGACACAAAAAATGCTATACCCCTTGAGTGAGTGTAAATTTGTAATATACCGTATATTCCGGCGTATAAGACGACTTTTTAACCCCAAAAATTCTTCTTAAAAGTGGGGGGTCGTCTTATACGCCGGGTACTTACCAAGCCGGAGGTTCCCACGAAGCCACCAATCTCTCTAATCACTACGCGCCGGCTATTGATGCCGAGCGCAGGGATGCCGTCATGTCCCGGCGCCCGGCATCAATTGCCGGCGCGTAGTGATGAGGGAGCAGGGATGCCCGAGGTCTGGCACCTCAGACCTCGGCTTCCCTGCTCTCTAATCACTACGCGCCGGCTATTGATGCCGAGCGTAGGGATGCCGTCATGTCCCGGCGCTCGGCATCGATTGCCGGCGCGTAGTGATGAGGGAGCAGGGAAGCCCGAGGTCTGGGCACCTCAGACCTCGGGCTCCTTCTCTCTAATCACTACGCGCCGGCTATTGATGCCGAGCGCAGGGATGCCGTCATGTCCCGGCGCCCGGCATCAATTGCCGGCGCGTAGTGATGAGGGAGCAGGGAAGCCGAGGTCTGAAGTGCCAGACCTCGGGCTCCCACAACTGGATGGAAGACAGAAGATAAGGTAAGAGATGGGGAGAAAGGGAGAAAGGGGGGAGAAAT